>SNQJ01S0020386.1:0-32958 GCA_010110895.2 Picea sitchensis | reverse complement strand
CGCCCTAGCTAGTTTATTTCCATTCTGTCTGTAAGCATATTTCAGTCATTTGTGATTAATGGAATAAAGTCTTATTTCCGCTGCATCTCTGCGTTTATGTGTATTTCTGTATTTCATTGTGTTCCTACATAAATCCGGATCAAATACAGAGTGCAAGACTCGCTAGAATGGTTGCAGCTTTATCTCTGAGAAGAGATGTGACGGCTATGCTCATCCACCAGAAGATGATTACAACAAGGCTCTAAAGGCCTTTTTATGATAAACATGAATGTCAAAACCCTATACATCCAAAAACCTAACCCTAGGAGATAAAATGCAAAAAGTCATGTGGGCCTCGTTTGGGTAAGTTAGTACATTAACTTCCCGAGGTCGTAAGTTTTGCATATGATCTTTGTTTTAGGCGCGTAATAACCTGTTGGAAAGGTATTTTCGAGAACTACGCATTACGTTGTCAAACTCTAACTATGTTTTTAGATTTACTGTGGCAAGACAAAAAAACATTGTTTAGGGCCCCAAAATAGCCCTGGAAGTACAACAAGATGTGTTGACATGAAAACATACAAAATAAGTTAGTTGGATTAGGTGGGAGGCCACCAATATCCACCTGGAAGATGTGTAGGGATTCAGATAGCCCCGGAAGTGTAGAACCCACAATTACAAAGAAGTACAGAAGACCCTGTTGCACTAAAAACTGAAAAGAGGAGCCAGTTGGAACAGTTGGGTGGCCACCAATATCCACCTGGATCATTGTCTCATTACTTTCAATCTTCAAATAAGGGAATTCAATTTCAATATGTCTATGTTCTTCACAATTAAATCAAAAGTACTAACTTTGGTAGGCTTCTTCATCATATGATTTTTCATCTACATCGTCTTTGGCATTCTCTGAATCTATGATGGGAGAAGGATAGATATTATGTAGTTTATCTCGGAGTTCTTTAGTTGATGAACATTTTCTCACTTTTTCTTTTATTGAATCAGGTAATCCTTCCATAATGAAATCCATTTTTATATTTTTTTGTTCTTATTCAATTCCTTCTTGGCTACAGTCTTTGGTTTCTTTGAACCATTATATCTTGTAACAATTGAATACCAAATATCATATCCATGTGCCTGCAAAAATGTTTTCGCTCTTTTTCTCCATATCTCATAGTCCAAACCATTCTGACCATTGAACATTGGTACTCCATTCATATTGTACTTCATGATATACCTTCCAATGGTTAAATTGTTTCCTGAAGGAACTGGCTCTGAAACCAATTGTTGAAATACTAAGAGGGGGCGGTGAATCAATATGATCACTTTATGCCACTTTTAACCACAATATATATTCTTTCACTTTAACAACAATGTTCAACAGTTTATCATCAATGTATCATCTATAATTGCATTCAATATATCATGAACATATAATCATAAGCATCATTACATCAACAACATCACATCAAATGCATAATACATCAGTATTTATGTGGAAACCTAAATGGAAGAAAACCATGGAATGCTTTCTTATATATATCAAGAATTATTTCATACGAAGCACCAACTTCCAAATTCTCCAGTTGCAACTGGAAGGAGGATACAACCCCCTATTCTCAGGCTCCAACCTAAAGGAAGCTACAACTCCCTGAATTCTCTAGCTCCAACCAGAAGGAGGCTACAACCCCATGGTTCTCAGGCTCCAACCTGAAGAAAGCTCCAACTCCCTGATTCTTCGGCACCAACTAGAAGGAGGATAAAACCCCCTTTACTTACCCTGTCCTATCGCCATGAAATATAAGTGTAGACCAACCGTCACTACCAAAATCACTTCCCCTGTCACTACCACTATCACTATCACTCTCACTACCACTGCCACTATCATTGTCACTTCCACTGTCACATAAACCTTTAACATGTTAACCTATCATTGTCAACCTGTCCAACCTGTCACTGTCACCGACACTCAACCATATCCTCTCACATGTATCATACACCAAGGAGACCTCTCAACTAGATTTCCAACATCACCAACACATGCCTATACCAAGCATGTACCAAACCATCAACTTGTACCATCAACCATATACCACCGAATTGCTCCAGCCAGTGGAAGATTTGGAGCAAGAAAGACATGAGACATGTGATCTAAAGAAAGTTGTAGAAACACTCAAGAAGAGAGTGGAGTCTTTGGCACATCAATCAAACACAGGTTCTAATTCACAAAAGACAACAGAATCATCATGGGAAGGCCAAGCCAAAGTTCTGAAGGACAGGGACATTGCATCTATGGAGATCGAGGGCCAAGAACTGAACCATGGAGAAATTAAGGTAGCACTAGTTAATTAATAAAAGTATAAGCATGTATTTTTGTTGTATTTTGATCTTAGGATAGTTTATAAAAAAATACAATAGTAGAACTACTCAAAGCTATAAGGAGAAAAATATTTTGGAGAGAATAGTTTCATAGCTTTGGACTCTCCATATACAGAGTCGACTTTTTGTATCTATGCACTAAGCTATTTTTCTTCGGATCGGATTTTTTATAAATAAAAATATATTCAATCTCTTTTGAAAAAAAAAACAAGTTAACTATGGTATTTAAACAAATACCCAACTAATGAAAATGTGAGTACACACTCAACTATCAATTATAATTTGGTCAACAATTTGCATGGCAACAATTTCATAATGATACTACCACTCTAGTGTGTGTGTGTGTGTGTGTGTGTGTCCACACATATACATATACATGCATACTTGTGTGTGAGAGAGAGACTTGTCCAAATCGACACTGAATTATCAATTGAGATTTGATTTGATTCCAAAATGGCATATGAAATTATTTTTATGGATATAGAAGATACCATGTGTTAGAACTATAAGTCACCTCCTGATTGTGGGGGAGGTAAGCCCAGTACCCATCAGAGTTTATATGTCACGGGTTGGTTTCATATGAGGTCAATGGGCACAGACTCAAGATAATATCTCTTTAACTCAGAAAACAAGGACCGACATGCACAAATAGGTGAGGTCTTGATTCAACTTCATTCAGTAAGTTGAGCTTAAGTATGAGCAGAGGGAAAAATTAGCGAGAAGGATGAACGAGACTACTATGGGCATCAGGCCTTCCAGCAACTCGAAGAGAAAAAACTCAATACTCAAGAGAAATCTTGAGATCAAGATTCAGACACTGAAATATGGTGCAAGCAACACAGTTACAACAGTAGGATGATCAAACCTTCATCACCTTGCAACTACAACAACTCGATTATATCTTCCATTCCCGAGCCATCCAATGTAAGAGGGAAAAGACTACACATGAAACTGATTAAAACTGGTCGTGATGCCACTATGATCAAACCTACATCACAACAACATAACTACCCTCAAATGGATCATGCCTATGGGTTGAAGCTACGATCTAGTCTTCTCATGGCATCTGTCTCCCAGTCCTGGAAGTTGTCTCTTCATCTGATCCTCTTTGAAATCAAGCTTACTCTCGATTTCTCCTGAGTCTACAAGGACTTCATCATCTCTTATGGGGTATACTTGGTGTTGAATACCAAATCTAAATATGAAAAGTTGAGTTAGACTTCAAGTGAATTATGCTTCCTGTCAAGGTGGCTTCATTATTCTTTGAACAAGTCTACTGTGAGTTCTTGTTCTAATGTTCGGTCATGTTTGGAGCCTTATGTTCCTTACACTCAATCTCCATATGAGATACTTTGGATCTCAAAAGATAATGTCTTATTCATCTTCTTTAGTACATGAATCTGTATGGTCATGTACATAGTCTGCTTCTTGTCTCATCTAATATGTTGCCTTCTGCAACCTTCACTATAGCTTCATCAAGGTTATCACATGTGACCTAAAACAAGGTCAACAAAACAACAAGCAAGAATAATGCTCGTTTGATAATAGTAAATAAATAAATAGCACAGATAATCATCATAGTAGCTCCTTTAGAGCTATCACTTGTGACATGTCTAAAGAAAAGATCAAAAGTAATAAATACAATACTAAATGAGGTCAACACTCTTCTAGTGTTGTGATCAAACATTCCTCCATGGTAACCTGGAATTAACACAAGAAGTTTCTTCTAGAGGATATGTTAGTCGTATCTGGAAAATGATTACATTAAGCATTTAACTCAATATGCTCACATACTACCAAGTATAATACTTTTCAAAGACTGCTACCTCAACTATAGTGTTTACTTGTAAAGGGGTAGTTATCAACTTGTCATGTGCAACTTTGAATCTTATCAACTTAATTAATCAAACATGGAACCTAGAGCCTTGTCCTCAAGAATGAGTGTGTTGTTTTTCTTCCAAGTCTCCTTCACTCAAGATGACGAGTGCTTTCTTCAACCTGTCTTATGTACTAAGACAATATGCTATCTTGACAGAAATTTGGGTTAGAGAATAAATTCTATGATCTCAACTTTAATCCATCTAATACCTTGACTTTAATTTTTGACCAAAGGTTAGTATGATGGTCATAGTTTCAACATGCAACCTAGATCAAAATAATGCCATAAAAAATAGATGCATATTAGAATAATCAAACCTGGGTTTCATTATTCCTCTAAATGTGTTGGATCTTGAGATCCTTTTGGATCTATGGCAAGATATCCCTTCTCCTGCAAATACCCTTTAAATCTTAACAATTTAAACATATGTAAGTACATACCTCTGATAGCATTTGCAGGTAGTGGCACCATCTGGTAGCAACGGTAATAATTACCAACCCTTTTTAAAAATTCAAGGGTGACTGCAACTAGTATTGCAACTGATACCTCAACTGATATTGAAATTGCAATTGATACTGCAACTGATTCTGAAACTGCAACCGCAACTGCAACTTAGGGTTTTATGAGGAAACCCTAATTTTTCAAATTTCAAAATTTGAAATTCGGATCTAGGGGCTAGATGCATTGAGATGAGGTGAGTAAGTTGGTGCAGTCAGATTTCTGAAAATCTAAATTTTACCCCTTGAAACTGAGCTTGTGGAAATATGGACTGGTACTTCTGGTACTTGTTATGGTTTCCTAGTTTTCTGGTACTTTTGGTTTTCTGGTGCTTCTGGTTTTCTGATACCATTGAAAACTAGGGTTTCACTTTCCAGGAGTTCTATCCACTGTGTTAGCAAAAATTCTTGTCTTGGGCATAAGAGTATCCAGGTCTGCAGGCTGCACAACAAGCACCCAAGCGTAGCACAGAAAAATCTCGTTTTTGGTTACCAATCAAGTGAGCGAGAGAAGTTAGGTTGTCAATGGCCAAGATCCATCTATAGAGAAGATCGGCGATCAGCGGGTAATCACGGTTAGCAGAGTTGCGCCAGGATTAGCGCAATGGATAATGCTTATATATCACCAAAAAGATCTTAGTCGTCCATCCCGGAGGAGTACATGGCACACAATTGAGCTCTATCGCCACTTCGCCCTTTGTGACTTCGAAGCACAAGGAGCAACCTCCTCCCATCCCTGAGACGTGAAGTGCCGAAGGCATCCGGGTTTTGGGCCCACAATATTGCCAAAGCAATCTCATTCGTCCATCAAAGGGGACATGTGGCACACAATCGAGCTCTATCGCCACTTCTCCCTTCGTGACTTTGAAGCACAAGGAGCAGCCTCCTCCCATCCCCGAGATGCGAAGTGCTGAAGGCATCCAGGTTTTGGGCCCACAATATTGCCAGAGCAATCTCAGCTATCCATCGAAGGGGACACGTGGCACACAATCGAGCTCTATCGCCACTTCACCCTTTGTGACTTCAAAGCACAAGGAGTAGCCTCCTCCCATCCTCGCGACGCGAAGTGTCGAAGGTGTCCGGGTTTTGGGCCCACAATATTGCCGAAACAATCTCAGTCGTCCATCGAAGGGGACATGTGGCACACAATCGAGCTCTATCGCCACTTTGTCCTTCGTGAATTTGAAGCACAAGGAGCAACCTCCTCCCATCCCCGAGACACGAAGTGTCAAAGGCGTCTAGGAGTTGGGCCCATAGTCTCACCGAAATGATTCGGGTCGTCCATCCAAAGGGATGCATGGTGCCTGATTAGGCCATGTCAGCATTTCACCCATCACGACTTTGAAGAGAAAGGATCAGCCTCCTCCCAGTTGTGAGACGTGAAATGCCGAAAGCGCTCAGGAGCTGGGCCCACAGTCTTGGTGCCCATTCACAGAGGAACAGGCCTAGGGAAAGGGCGCTAGCATGCACCATATGATGAGATAGGTTCCAAAGCGTCGAAATCATCGCAATCATCCATCCAAAGGGACGTGTGGCATCCAATTAGGCCATGTCGACATTTCTCCCATCGCGACTTTGAAGAGCGAGGATCAACTCCTTCCTATCCATGAACCCCAAAATGCCGAAAGCACCTTTGAGGATAAGCACAGGGTCACAGTCTGTGGTCACTTGGGGGTGATAGAAAGAGCTGCGCAAAGGGTCGAAGAACCAGGTTTAGCTTCAGAAGGGATCACCGTGTTCTCCAGAGGCCAATTCATCTTGACCTCGATCTTGGTCCTCGCTAAAAATAAATGAAGGTGGATGGAGGTAGTTGAAACCTTGTCTCACTCATTAAATGCAAAGCATGGAGGTTTCGACAGGCAGTCTGCCCGAGATGGTCCTGTACATTGGTTTCCTCCAAAGGAGTCACGCTAAGTTCTCGTCTGACTAGAGGATTCTGCACATGCTATTTTAGCCTTTAATGTTTCAGCTACCTCCCCTGCAAAGGCCACGCCAAGTTAAGGTGACGTCTGACAAAGGAGTTCAGGCCAGATTTGACTGAGGAGACGCCACACCTTGAAATTCCTGAGACGCCTCTGTTGGGCGAAAGGGGGGGAGTATATGTAGACATTTTTTCCATTTTTGTGGGCATCGATGGTAGAGCAAAGCTCCAGATTGTAAAGTTTTAACACATGCTCTAGTTCTCTGGTTATGTATCTGTATATGAGATTTCTTGTTTTATAATAGACATCTCTCTTATCCCATCTAGTTTCATCTCATACTGAGAGAGTTCATGATCGAATGATTCATGTGAATTACTATGACTGTGTTATGATAAAGGATTTATTGTAACACTGTTATATTCTCTATTGTTGCCTATATTTGAGTGTGAGAGGATCTTATGTTCAAGTTTTTCGTCTACAAGTTGTTAGAAGCCCGATGCCTACAGCAGCCTGATGCCTTTCCTCACAGAGGTCTTCCTCCTATTCTCCCTTACTACAACTCACTGTCTGAAGTTTAACTAAGACCTCACCTACCTGTGCATGTCCAACCTAGTTTCAGTGTTAGAACGATATTGTTCTGAGTTTTCTTCCACTTGATCACCCTCTATAAACAAATCGTGACATAAATTGATGGGTGTCGGGCTCTGCTCCTGCTGCAATCCAGGAGTGACTTCCAACACCAACATCTCTGATGTTGTTGCCAGGGACGAAGTTGAAAATTTTCCCCGAGATTGAACGACATTGAGCCTCTGATTCTGAAGGTGCATCAGGCATCAGAGCCTTTGAAGATTGCTACTGTGCACCTGGTGACTCCATTGTGATGACTCCACTGGAGTGAACCTGTTGTTTTAGTTGTGGCTTCCAGAGGAAGACACATGCGGTCCCAACCACAGCTGCCTCTAGCCACACCTGTAGCTGATCCAGAGGTGATTTTCAAAAAAGGAAAGGCCTCTTAAGGAGAAACTTCCACCGTCGAACCAGGTAATCCACCATCTCCTTCTGTAGAAACTCCATTTTCTTCTCCTCAGCTTCCTAGCAGACCTTTTTCTAAAGTTTCCCGTTTCCTAAATTTCGGGAGTGTTCATGTTGAGTTTTCCCCTCCCAATCTGGGATTGGAGAGAGAAATCCTTGTCACTCCCTTTTCCCCTGAAGCTGTACCTTGGCGTGGACCCAGGACCACAATAGACTTCCCCACTCCTAGCTTTTCCACTCCTCCTCTTGTTACTGTTTCCACTTTCGCACAGAGAGAAGAATCTGCTGACTCAAGCCCATTAGCCTTCTCCCTAAATCCCCCATTGTTTCCTGGAAGCTCATTCCCAGTATCCCCTTTTCGAACCCCTTCCCCTCCGAGTTCTCCTCGACCAAATATCCCTATGGTAGGATAAAATCCCCCTATGACCAGAATGGAGGCTATTATAGCCACTAGGTATGCTCCCCTTGTGTTTCCTCAGCCTCTCAATGCCCTCCCAGCAGATGGTTACCTCAAGCAGCTGCCCAAGTTTACAAGTGAGGGGGACATAACTGCAGAAGAACACTTAGAAGCCTTCTACAATTTTACAAACGATCATGTTATCATGCATGCAGATCTATGGATGAGGATTTTCGTCCATAGTCTTGAAGGTGAGGCTAGAAAATGGTTTAGGGCCCTGCCTCCTAGATCTATTGATGGGATTGAGGCTTTGGATAGTGCCTTTTTGAGACAATGGGGAGACAAAAAGAACTTCATGTATTACATGAATGAGTTTGGGTCTTTGAAGAGAAAGGAAGGAGAGTCTGTCTCTAACTTCTCCAAAAGATTTAATAAAATGTACAATAAGATCCCCACCGAGATAAATCCCTCCAAAGCTTCTGCAAAGATCACTTATGCCAGTGCTTTTGATCCTGATTTCTGCCTCTTGCTGAGGGAAAGGAGAGCCACCACTATGGCTCACATGCAGGACGCAGCCGTGGAAGTAGAGTATAACATATTGGTTGTTGACCGACTCTGGAATAAGGCTTACAGAGACATATCCAGGAGAAGAACATAGGCCTCCCCATCCCATTCCTCTCCCCTTCCCCTTCAGATGGATGAGGTAGCTAGAGTACTGAAATCCCTTGCAGCTAGAATGGAGAAGTGGGAGTTAGAGGAGAAGTCCACATACAGAAACCCCCAGAATGCTGATAAAAAATGTTTCAGGAGGCCTGGTAACAATATGCCATAGACTTTGCCAAAGGAACAAAGAAGTAGAGACAGGGATGATCAGAGGATTCAGACCCCTCTCCAGAATAGCCTAGTTGCTCATGAAGAAGGGGAGGAGGTGGATGAACTCGACCTTGAGATCCACTGCATCAAGGAAACTTACTCGTTCCCTCATTTGACTCAATCTTCATATGAAGAATCCATTATCAAAACTCAAATCAATGAGTTGAGTAAAGGGGAAAAGGCCAGCAACACTTCTAACAGATACAATCTCAGGTCAAAAAAGAAAGAAGGGAATTTTGATAGCCAGGATCAGCCCCTCATAGAGGAAAGGCCTACTAAAGCTGCAACAACCACTACTAAAGAAAAGAAAACTTGGAATGCCTCGCCAGCAGCCAAGGAACCTACCTCCGAGGTAAGGGAATCTCTTAAGTCTCTCTCCTTCTTTAGTTTTGAACATGAGATTCAGAAGATTATAATTCATGTACCCCTATCCGAACTAGTTAAAAATGAATATTTCAAGAGGTCCCTCTCCAAGATGCTACAATATGAGATCCCCCAGCCTTCCACAGACTCAATAAATCTCCAAGATGAAAAACCAGTAGTTGTCCTAGGTCCCATGGTAGAAGATAGAGATGATTCATCCCCTCCTTTCTACATATCCCTGAACATACATGATAAAGTGTTGCATAACTGCCTCATGGACTCAGGGGATTCCCATAACCTTATGCCCAAAATAGTCATGGAAGAATTGGGACTGGAAGTGACAAAGGCTTATCATGATTTGTACTCTTTTGATTCAAGGAGGGTGCAATGTCTTGGAGTCATCAAAGACTTGGTGGTCTCTCTGTTTCAGCTACCAATGAAGAGTGTGGCCATGGACATCGTAGTGGTCGACGTTCCTCCCAAGTTTGGCATGTTGTTATCAAGATCTTGGATTAAAAATCTTGGAGGAACATTACAAATGGATCTCACATATGCTACTATTCTAATCTTTGGAGGGGAACACAGGAGGTTGTACAGAGAATCCCAGCTATCCTATATTGTCAGTGATGAAGCAAACCCCACCAATCATCCCATCTTTGCACTGGATACTGATTTGGGGTCTAGTTTATTGTAGATCACCGATTCTCCTGAAGCCCCTTTCCAAATCAGAAAGAAACCCTTATTTGATCATGGGACACCTCCTCCAAACACCTCCATTTGGAAAATGTTTTTCGACGGAGCTTCTTCTAACGAAGGCGCTGGCACTGGAGTGGTTTTCATGTCACCTTCTCAAGAGACCATATCCTTGTCATACAAGATGGAATTTGAAACCACCAACAATGTGGCAGAGTATGAAGCTCTTGTTCTGGGTATCAGGGTCGTAAAAGAAATGGGAATAAGGGAGATGGCAGTGTTCGGAGATGCAGAATTGATAATCCTACAAGTCAGGAATGTCTATCAGGATAAGCATCCTCGGCTCAGAAGTTACAGGAATGAGGTATGGGACCTGATTGATAACTTCTTCTCAGCTTTCAACATTTCTTTTGTCCCAAGGGAAGATAATGTTGTGGACAATTCTTTAGCTCTTTCAGCTAGCCGGTTCAAGATCCCTCTGCTGTCTATGGTCAAATATGATGTTGTGATAAAATATAGGCCCTCTGTACCAGACAATGTCAAGCATTGGAAGGTATTTGATGATGATCTTGAAATTGAAAAATTTCTCCAATCTGTTTATGAATTTTCTGCATTGGACATTGATCAGGATCCTGACCTTGAAGGTGACCATTACCCTGAGGTGTTTTTAAATGAAATTGCTAATCACCAGATTATTCAGCTTCCTAGCAATCACATTCTGAGGGGACTAGTCCCTTTAGAAAGATTGTTTGATGGGAATGATGTGGTAGTAAAGGGTAGGGTTTCAGATGAAGATGTTGACACAACTGAGTGCAACATTGGCACACAGGAGGAGCCTAAGTTTGTCAAGTTGTCGAGCAGTTTAACCAGAGAACAGAGGACCGAATATACCAAGTTATTAAGAGAATTTGTTGATGTGTTTTCATGGACCTATGAAGACCTCAAGACATATGACACATCCGTCATTGAACACAAGATCCCACTGAAGGAAGAGGCTAGGCCATTTAGGCAGAAGCTAAGACAGATAAATCCCATGCTGCTGCATGTCATGGAAAAAGAAGTGAAGAAGTTGTTAGATGCCCAAATCATTGTCCCCTTGAGATATTCTGAATGGGTGGCCAATTTGGTCCCTGTAAGGAAGAAAAGTGGCGAGATCAGGCTTTGTGTTGACTTCAGGAATCTGAATAGAAGCTCAAGAAAGGAAAACTACCCCCTACCTAAGATGGAACACATATTGTAGAGGGTAACTAGGGCATCTAGGATATCCATGATTGATGGATTTTCTGTCTATAATCAGATATCGATCATGCCAAATGATAGGGAAAATACAACCTTCACCACTGCTTGGGGCACATTCATGTATGCCAAAATGTCATTTGGACTTATGAATGCAGGAGTGACATTTCAGCGAGCCATGGACATAGCCTTCATTGGGGAGAAAGACCAGTTTGTGGTGATCTATATAGATGACATCACAGTCTTCTCCAGGTCTGATAAAGAGCACTGTTATCACTTAATGAAAGTTTTCTCGAAATGCTGGAGGTTTGGTCTTTCCCTAAATCCTAAGAAATCTTTGTTTGCTATGAAGGAGGGGAAATTGTTAGGTCATATAGTATCAATAGAAGGAGTGAGGATTGATCCCAGCAGGGTAGAGGCAATTCAGACTCTGTCACTTCCCTGGTCTAGAAAGGAAGTTCAGGACTTTTTAGGGAGGATTAACTTTCTGAGGAGGTTCATCTCAAATTTCGCTGAGATGGTGAAACACATCACAGCCATTCTTAGGAAAGGAAAAGAAGTAAAATGGTTTGCTAAACCCAGGGAATCTTTTATCCAAATAAAATGGCATTGACTGAGGCACCCGTGCTGATCATTCCTGACTATTCCAAAGACTTCCTAGTTTTATCTTTCGCTTCTTTTGATACAGTAGCAGCGGTCTTATTGCAGAAAAATGAGGAAGGGCAAGAGAAACCCATTGCCTTCTTCAGTAAAGCATTAAGAGATGCAAAAATCAGGTACGAGATCATGGAGAAGCAGGCCTATGCCTTGGTGAAAGCTCTCAAATCTTTCAGAGTCTATGTCTTGCACTCAAAAGTAACTGCATACATTCCTTTAGCCTCTGTAAAGGACATCCTTATAAAGCCTGACATAGATGGGAGAAGAGGTAAATGGATTGTCAAGATCCCTGAGTTTGATCTGGAGATCAAGCCCACCAAGTTGATAAAGGGGCAGGGTTTAGCCAAGTTGTTGGATGAATCCAATTGCAAAGCCTTGGTGATTAGCTTCATCAATGCTTGCTCAGGAACTCAGCAAGCTGATTCGCCCAGCCAAAGTTTTCGGGATGACTTGCCACTAACAGAATGTGCCTGGTATCGATACATCTTGTACTTTCTGCAAGAGTTGAGGCCCCCTGATGGAATGGGTAAAAGTAAGGCAAGGTCTTTAAAACTCAAGGCAGTCAAATATTGCCTCATTGGCCAAGTCTTGTACTGGAGAGACCCTCTAGGGGTGTTGCTGAAGTGTTTCAACCCACAGGAATCCCAGAGGGTTATATTTGAATTCCATAATGGCCTTTGTGGAGGACATTATTTTTGGAATACCATAGCTCACAAAATTCTCACAATTGGGTACTACTGGCCCACTTTATTCGTTGATCAAATGCCAAAATTTCTCAGGAAAGCAACAGCTTAGACCACTGCCACTGAAGCCTGTAGTGGCTTCAACACCTTTTCAACAGTGGGGGCTGGACTTCATCCGGGAAATCCATCCTCCCTCAAGTGGCCAACACAGATGGATCCTGACTGCAATAGACTCTTTTACCAAGTGGATAGAAGTTGCCCCCACCAGAAGTGCATCACACAAATTAATTATCAGCTTCTTGGAGGATACCATAGCCAGATTTGGTTGTCCCAGCAGAATTGTCACTGACAATGATGCTTCGTTCAAATCTAAGCCTCTGATTAAGTTCTGTGAGTAGTTCCATATCTCGCTAATTCACTCCACCCCCTATTATCCTCAAGGAAATGGACTGACAGAATCTTCCAATAAAATCCTAATCAAGCTCATTAAAAGATTATTGGAAGACAATAAGAGGGATTGAGATTCAAAGATCAAATTTTCCCTATGGGACGATCGAGTGACAACGAAGAAGTCCCTGGGCACCTCTCCTTTTCATATGGTTTACGGAACAAAGGTAGTTTTTCCCACTCAACTCGCCTTACTTGTAGCGAAGTTATTTCAAGAATATGAAGGAGAGCTAGATCATATGGTCAGAAGGATTCATCAGATGGTTGAAGTACAACAGATTAGGGAATAGGTGATGGACACAACTCATAGTCATCAGCAGAAGGTCAAACAGGTTTTTGACAGGAAGGTCAAGAAGAAGGAGTTCAAGATCGGGGATTTGGTACTTAAGTGGGATGCACCCAGACAGGATAAGGGAAAACGCAACAAGTTTGACGCCCTCTGGATCAGGCCCTTCAAAATCTCTGAGATTTTCTTAAATAACACGTACAGGTTGCAAGATTTGGAGGGTGAAGAGGTTTTTAACAACCCAGTAAATGGGCATTTTCTGAAGAAATGTTTTGTTTGAGCCTTAGACAGCTCCGTTGTTTGTAAATATTGTCCTTTTGGTTCTTTGTTTATTTTTATTTTTTCGGCTTAGTAAATGACTCCATATCCCAATAACAAGGCACTAAAGCTGCAAAATGAGTTCTTAGAGCATCGCAGGGACGACTCTATCCCCCATGGAGCCTAATGTTAGCAAGAATTCTTGTATTGGGCGTAAGAGTATCCAGGTCTACAGGTTGCATGACAAGCGCCCAAGCGTAGCACATAAAAATCGTGTTTCTGGTTACCAATCAAGTGAGAGGGAAAAGTTAGGTTGTCAATGACCAAGATCCATCTATAGAGAAGATCGACGATCGGCGGGTAATTGAGGTTAGCAGAGTTGTGCCAGGATTAGCGCAATGGATAGCACTTATATATCACCAAAAAGATCTCAACCGTCCATCCTGGAGGAGTACGTGGCACACAATCGAGCTCTATCGCCACTTCACCCTTCGTGACTTCAAAGCATGGGGAGCAGCCTCCTCCCATCCCCGAGACGTGAAGTGTCGAAGGCATCCAGGTTTTGGGCCCACAATATTGCCAGAGAAATATCAGTTGTCCATCGAAGGGGACATGTGGCACATAATCGAGCTTTATCGCCACTTCGCCCTTCGTGACTTCGAAGCACAAGGAGAAGCCTCCTCCCATCCTCAAGAAGCGAAGTGTCGAAGGCGTCCGGGTTTTATGCCCACAATATTGTCGAAGCAATCTCAGTCATCCATCGAAGGGGACACATGGCACACAATCGAGCTCTATCTCCACTTCACCCTTCATGACTTCGAAGCATAAGGATCAGCCTCCTTCCATCCCTGAGACACGAAGTGCCAAAGGTGTCCGAGTTTTGGGCCCACAATATTGCCAGAGCAATCTCAACTGTCCATCAAAGGGGACACGTGGCACACAATCGAGCTCTATCACAACTTTTCCCTTCGTGACTTTGAAGAAAAAGGATCAGCCTCCTCCCATCCCCGAGACGCGAAGTACTGAAGGCGTCTGGTAGTTGGGCCCACAGTCTCGTTGAAATGATCTGAGTCGTCCATCCAAAGGGATGCGTGACACCTGATTAGGCCATGTCGACATTTCACCCATCGTGACTTTGAAGAGCAAGGATCAGCCTCCTCCCAACTGCGAGACGCAAAGCACCAAAAGCACTCAGGATTTGGGCCCATAGTCTTGGTGCCCGATCACAGAGGAATAGGCCTGGGGAAAGGGTGCTAGTGTGCACCATATGATGAGATAGGTCCCAAAGTGCCGACATCATCGCAGCCATCCATCCAAAGGGACATGTGGTGTCCGATTAGGCCATGTCGACATTTCTCCCATCGTGACTTTGAAGAGCGAGGATCAGCTCCTTCCTGAAACGTCAAAAGTGCCTTTGAGGATAAGCACAGGGTCATAGCCCGTGGTCTCTTGGGGGCGATAGAAAGAGCTGCACAAAGGGCAGAAGTGTCAGGTTTAGCTACAGAAGGGATCACCGTGTTCTCCAGAGGCCAGTTCAACTCGACCTCGATCTTGGTCCTTGCTAAAAATAAATGAAGGTGAATGGAGGTAGTTGAAACCTCGGCTAACTCATTAAATGAAAAGCATGGAGGTTTCAGCATGCAGTCTGCCCGAGATGGTCCTGTACGCTGGTTTCCTCCAAAGAAGTCACACCGAGTTCTCGTCTGACTAGAGGAGTCTGCACACGCTATTTTAGCCTTTAATGTTTCAGCTACCTCCCCTACAAAGGCCATGCCAAGTTAAGGTGACGTCTGACAAAGGAGTTCAGGCCAGATTTGACTGAGGAGACACCACACCTTGAAAGTCTTGAGACGCCTCTGCTGGGCAAAAGGGGAGGAGTATATGTAGGCATTTTTTCCATTTTTGTGGGCATCGATGGTAGAGCAAAGCTCTAGATTGTAAAGTTTTAACACAGGCTCTAGTTCTCTGGTTATGTATCTATATATGAGATTTCTTATTTTATAACAGACAACTTTCTTATCCCATCTAGTTTCATCTCATACTGAGAGAGTTCATGATCGACTGATTTGTGTGAATTACTGTGACTGTGTTATGATAAAGGATTTATTGTAACACTGTTATATTCTCCAGTGTTGCCTATATTTGAGTGTGAGATGATCTTACGTTCAATTTCTTCATCTAGAGGCTGTTAGAAGCCCAATGCCTACAGCAGCCCTCAACCATTCCTCACAGAAGTCTTCCTCCTATTTTCCCTTACTACAACTCACTGTTTGAATTTTAACTAACACCTCACCTACATGTGCATGTCTAGCCTAGTTTCGGTGTTAGAACGATATTGTTCCGAGTTTTCTTCCACTTGATCACCCTCTATAAACAAATTGTGACATAAAATAATAGGCATCGAGCTCTTCTCCTGCTGCAACCCAGGAGTGACTTCCAATGCCAACACACTGAAAAGGTGTGCTCAAGATGCCAAAATCTTCACTAGGGTAGGGTGCACTTTTCTAGATGGGTTTTAGGAAAAAATTCCTCTCCAACAAAAAGCCCTAATTTTCTTGTACGACAACAGTGATGTTTTTCTTTATCCATTGAAAGATGCTCTCTTCAGTTTAGCTCTGATACCATGTTAATTTTTGAGATATTATTAGGTTTCTTTTCAATTTACTAGATAACAATAACATAGGTAGGATCACTAAGAGAAACACAATCACAAGATACACAACATTTATCCTTGGAAACCCTCATGGGGATGAAAACCCAACAAAAACTTCCTTAATATAGATAGCCAATGCAATGCCAAGACAATAAACCAAACACTAGAGAATATCCAACACCGATCAATGTGCCTCTCTTTATTCCTTCATCCAGCAACTGGGGACTACAACTTCCTTCAAACTTGTGCACTAGATGAGTGAGTTGAGTGAGTGTACAAATGAAGCATTGGCTTCCTTTATTTATACAAACTGGCAGGTGTTGAAAAGGTGTCTCTTCGTTGGGTAGGGCCGACTTGTCTTCTTAGTGGTTAAAACCACTTAAATTAGCATGGGGGTCGACTTCTCAATTTGCATAATACAATTAGGGTTAAACCTATCCGAAAAAGGGGATTTGGTCAATTACAATGCCCGACATGATCAATACACAAAAGGGGATCTGATCTATAAATAAATGACTCAAATAATAATAATAATAATAAGTAGAATACTCTTTGCAGTTACAATATTTCAACAAAAACCCATGTGGGAAAACATCTGCGGCCCCAACCAACATGGCCACTTGAGACAATTTATTAATGCAAAAGAAAAATATTACAAGATATTTTTTCACAATCGATCATCAACAAATGACCCTCCATGCTCTTTAAATAGATATCATGGTCTAATTGGGTACTAAGCCATAGGTCAATATAGTCGTTAAGATCAAGGATAATATGAGTTGTCGGATCACTCTATGTTGGGAACATATCATGACCATCAGATTACAAATGCATACTAAGGAAACACATTGAGAAACACACTTTAACCTAACGACACATTAGACTAAGTTGATCTTAACTAACTCCTAAGTGTCTAAATATCCTAACAAACATATTTAAAGAAGGGAATGTAGTCTATGGTGGTGACATGAATTTTATCTTACATAGGGATGAGTCATGGGGGGAAATGGCTCACGAGGACGAACTCTCAATTTTTTTCTTGCACCATCTTGAGGAGACAGGGTTTATCGATGTTGAGACAATTGGAATTAAACTAACATGGTGTAACAATAGAGAAATTGTTGAGGGGATAAGCAAACTGCTAGATTGTTTTCTAGTGCACTATTCACTTTTATAGGAAGTTAGGATTTACCACTCGTGGATTGGTAAATTAAGGATATCAAACCATTTCCCGATAATGTCGAAATTGGCTTCATCCTTGGACAAGCCTAGTGTGTCCTTTAAATACAATTATACATGGGCAGAGATTGATGATTTCAGGGACCTAGTGCAGGAACACTAAACACACTTTTAGGCAAGCTCAATAGATTTGGCAAGCTCAAATTCACCACGGTTCTTAAAAAGATAAAGGTGATTGTCGTAAATTGGGATATTAACCATCATCAGGCTCTTGATTTGGACCTATGTGTTACTAAGGAGAGATAGAACCATTGTATGGGAAATTGAAGAATGGGTAATGGTCTGATTTGGAGTAGGAGAAATGTCAAGAGTTGGAAGCTCAAAGGAATTGATTTCTTCTTGAAAAGGAAAAAGTTTGACGTTAAAAAAGTTGGTTTTATGGCTTGATGTCGATGATCAAAACAAGAAGTAATTTCAAAACTTTGAAAACTATAGAAGAAACTGCAACACTATATGGGAATTGAGAGATGAAAATGGGGTTTTAGCTTGCAACTTTAAAGAGCTTGCAACCTAGGGGGCAAGCGCTTTAAAGGGTTGTTCAATAAAAATGCACAAGTCAAGATGGGAGAGATGCTCTGAATGATTGCACTTTTTTCTAGGATGATTGAAGAAGAATATGTCAACGACCTATTATTTCAAGTCTCGAGAGAAGAGTTGCAGGCGATCATTGCATCATTTAAGAAGGACAAAATCCCGGGTTCTGAAGGATGGATGACTGAGTTATGTGAGGAATTGTTTGAAGTTATAGGTGATGATCTGCTTCGAGTGGTGGAGGAGGTAAGGACCTCAGGTAAACAACTCCCTAGTCTCAAATCTACCATTACCATTGTCACTCTGAATCTTGATCATCCTTCATGCTTTGTTGAATTTCGACCCATTGTTATATTTAATTGCATTTACAAAATTATTGTGAAGATTATAACAGTCGGGATAAATCTCTTTCTCTCTAATTTTATTAGTCCTCAACAATTTGGATTTCTAAAATGTCACCTTATTCATGAGGCCATTGGGCCTGCCCAAGAGGGCATGCACACAATCAAAACTCAAAACAGAGGTGTTTCGGTTCTTAAGATCGATCTATCTAAATCTTATGATCGTGATCTTGGTTGTGCCTTCGATTATTGCTCCTGCGAATTGGTTTTGGCTTGGATATGGTGAAATGGATCATGACTTGTGTCAGTATCCATTGTTTTCCTAATAAATGGGACGAGATCCCTTTTTTTCAAGTATAATAGAGGCCTTCATTGGGGTTGCCCGCTGATACCTTACCTTTTTCTCCTCATTGTGGATGGACTCAATGATGAATTGGGGGTTTCTAAAATCCAAAATACGATGAGGGGTCTTCAAATTAGAAGAAACATGATCCTATTGCACCCATTATTAGTTGATGATATATTAATCTTTTTCCTGTATGAAGCCTTTGAAGGGTGTAAGTTGAAGGAAATCTTAGATTGGTTCTATGATGCGACATTAATGCTAATAAATGATGAAAAGTATGCCATCTTATTTTTTGGATCTTGTAGAGGAGGAATGTGTTGAGATTCAAACTATTTTTAAATTCTCTTCTCATGATATTGGGGAGCGTGTCAAATACCCCATGTTTGTCCTAAAACCCAATAATTATGGAAAGGAAGATTGGAAGTGGTTGATAGCATGTATTGAGAAGAGGATAAATTGTTGGTGCAATAGATGGATATCATGTGGTGGTTGGATAACATTGGTTGGTGTTGGAAGTTATTCATGTTTACTGGCACCTTCTATAATATATTCCAACAACGGTCCTCACTAGTATCAAAAATATATGTTTCAATTACTTATGGAAGAATAGTGTTGAATTACTTGGTTCTCATTTGGTTCCATTTAAGCAACTATCTAAGCCAAAATCCATGGGAGGGTGGGGTTTAAAGAATCTCTACTCTTTTGGTAAGGTTCTTGCGGCAAAATCTCCATGGGTTTTCATTGCTCAAGGAAACTTGTGGAGGCATATACTTATAGATAAATACATGTCCCTGGATTCAATCATTCACTGGATCTAACGTAGAAAAGAGCCTACCCAAAATGTCTCCAATCAGTGGTAGGAATTAACATTGGCCTTTCCAATTTGAAAGGTAGGAACAGGTGCAAATGTGAGGGTAGGGGTTGATACTATAGCAGGCTATTGTGACCAAATCTCTCTCTCCAATGGACTTATCATATGTCTCCATGAAGTAGGATGAAGAACATTAAATAGGTGCAGGGACCAAGATCTTTCGATGATATGGATCCAAGGCTAGAAGTCAATAGAAGCAATGAATTTGTTTGCACAGTGGCATCATGAATGGTCAATGTATATTCAAGGATTGATTAGGGCTCATGTCCGACTCTTCAAAAATGAGGATGAATTGGTGTTGCGATATAAAAAAAATAGAGGGATCCTACATAACTAAATTGGGATATCAAGATATGAAGTGTGATGAGGCTCCAGAGCCGAAGTGGTGGATTTCAAAGCTATGGAAAACAAAAAAACTACCAAAGAGAATATTATTTTTCTAGCTTGTCCTTCAAGGGAAGGTCCTCACTTGGGACCGGTTATAAATAAGAGGGAAATAGGGACCTGGATTTTTCTACCTATGCAAAAACTAGGATGAAACAAACACTCATTTGTTCTTATGATGCCCCTTCATGATCCAGGTTTAGCAGGAAATTGAGCAAATTTTGGGTATGCCTTTTCTCTGGAAAAAAGAATCTATCTTTGATTGTTTTCACAAGTTTTTCCATAATCCCTCCATGAAATATTTGCATCCATTGCCTATTCTAGTGGCTTGGGTATATGGCTAGCACATAATTCAGGGATATTCAAAGGTAAGGCATATCCCACTTTCAAAATATCCCAACAAGCGATGACTATACTATCGAATTTCAAATTTGTATCAAAAGGAATAAAAAATAAAGAGATATCAGAGATGGTGATTGAAAAATCCATGGTATGGGGTTTCTTTAATGGTGCATATTAGGGAGGGAGTGGGAGGTATGTCCTTCATTTTGTGCATCATTTTTCTAACTGTCATTATATCACTAGGAAAGCTAATCTGGGTAAAGGCACAAATAACAAAGGAGAGTTTCAGGCTCTCCTCAAACTTCTTAAATGTGCTTTGAAATGGAATGTTCAAACATTACAAGTATTCGGGGACTCAAAACTAACTTTTTATTGGATGAATGAGGGTGTGGAATTCACTGACCTTTCTTTAAGTATGATCAAATAGTTCTTGAAATATTGTGCCAGTAACTTCCAATGATTATCTATTGCCCATGTTTACAAAGAAACTAATGCTTTGGTGGAATCACTCTCCAAATAGACCATCTATCTGCCTAAACTCACTCTGACTGAACTCAAGATCATTATGGAGGTTCATGTAAATGGGGAGGTGAACTCGTATTGATCCGAAAGGATCTTTTAAATGACAACGGTTGAGTTACTATGCATGTGTTGATTAACCAATTAGGAAGTTGAATGAAAGAGGAAGAATTATAGAAGAAACATCATAGCCATATACACATATACAGATATGAAATAAAGAATAAGCAGAAGAAAACCATAAACACCAATGTGATAACGGAGTTCAACAATCTCACCTACATCTCCAGGCCTTTGTCTCAGTGGGTGAGGCTTTCTTATTTATGTTTGAATCTTTAAAATGGCATCACAACAATGCCAAAAGATTACAAAAATTATATGGTCATGTTCTACCAAATCTCTAGAACCCAACAAAAGAAATAAAACTCAAATCAGATGACCGAAACTCCCAAAAATGGCCCGCAAAGGTGCGCTCCTCAACAACTTCCCTGCATAAAAATGGCTTTGGCTTGGAAAATATTCAGCAGAAAATTAATACGAATTCCCTCCCATGGCCTCAAGAAGGCCTGGTTTATATAGATATGAAGTTGGTAACCATCTCCCAACTTCCCCCCAAGATCTGGCCTAAAAAAGGGCCCAATATCCCCCAAAAAGGGCCAAAATCTCCAAATCTGCTAAATAAAACCATAAAATATCTTAATATAAAGTTAAATACCCACTTTTGATAATATATTAGGCTAAGACCTTATGGCCTGGGTGTGCGCCCCCTCTACACGATCGCATGAATGCATGTGGCCAAGCATTAGCCCCCTAGGGCATGTTAATAGGACTGGAGTCCGAACGGTGCCCCCAACTACTGGTCATTGCCTCGAGTCACATGGAGCATCCAAAATATGGGGCTTGGGTTCTTATCCATCCATGCTATAAGACTGGAACCAATTCATATGCCAATGGGAGCGGAGAACCGTAGGTTGGCAAGTTATAACCGTGCGGTGTATGGTCATATCGGAGGACATATGGGAAGGTTACATCGGGGGATAGGGATAGGCCCCAACCCTTCCCCACCCTCCCGTATGAACTTACCACACAAGGACTTTAAATAAAATTTGTGTCGATATAGGTAAATTCAAACCCGATAGGCGGGCTAGTAGCCCAAGTTATGCGAGAGCTTGGTGCCCTAGGAGGTTCATGGTTTGAAACCCATAAACTCCAAAATTTTCCATAAACCATTAACCAACCAATGGGTTGATCCAGATGGATATCAATGGCCACCCACCTTTTCCAACTTGCTCAAAATAGTTTTCTGACAATTTTGGCAATTTACTATTTTTAGCAGTTTTAACTTTCGGGGCCATTTTGAGGGCCTAAATGAAGGTTTTTTGGGATCAAGCTCCTTCACAATATTTGAAGGCATTATTGAGCCCCTAAAATGAATCTCCTCGATGATACCTTTCCAACAGGCTATCACATGCCTAAAACAGAGATCAGATGCAAAAGTTACGACCTCGAGAAGTTGATGTACTAACTTACCCAGACGGGGCCCACATGACTTTTGGCGCTTCATCTCCTAGGGTTAGGTTTTTGGATGTCTAGGGTTTTTGTAATTCTTGTTTATTGTAAAAATTCCTTCAAATCCTCATTTTAATATGCTTCTTGTGAATGCGCGTAGTCGTCACATCTCTTCTAAGAGATAAGCTGCCACCATTCCAACAAGCTTGTTTACGCTGCATTTTACAGTTTCAACTTATTTCATTATTGAATAGAAAACCAGTTTTACTATATCTCTGTTATTTTGTGTTAAGAACCTATTAATAATATGTATTCATTTCGTTCTGCTCATAAAATCTAGATCAGTGGTATTAGAGCGGACTACTCCTTGTCATCTTAATGCATGTCCCTAATGAGGTCGGAGTACAAAGAGTTGGGTCTCGAGCTTGTTTCTCTTAAGGACAGAAGCTCTCACACACCCAAGCGACCTCTCATGGTAGGAGAAAAGAAATATGATGGGACAGGAGATTCTTTCAAACTTTTTATTGAGGAATCCCTCACGCAACAGAGGAACAAGGTGATGGATAGTTTCACGCAAATCCTTCGGCAACTACCAACAGGGGATGCATCTACTTCGAACGGAGGAGATTCCCCTTTCAAGGTACAAATAAACTTCGATATTCCTATATTTGAAGGTCAAATAGATGAAGATGTTGTAGACAAGTGGTTGAATCTACTAGAATGGTATTTTTCTGTCCATAACTTTTCGAATAGAGAAAAGATTACTTTTGAGCTCCTTAAAGTCGTTCCCCATGTCAAATATTAGTCGGAAACTTTCTGTGAGCAAAAGGAAATAGAGGAAACATCATTATTTTCAGTCACAGCCACCTAGGAATCCTTCAAGGATGGTATTAAGGAACAATACTACCCTGTCGAAAGTTATGACGACCTGTATACCAAATGGACCACACTGCGGCAAGAAAGAGACCAAGCAGTGCCAGATTTCACAAATATCTTCCATACCTTGCACACCAAGCTGGGTATCAAATATTCAGAGCAACATCTGGTGCTCAAGTATCGTGGTGCTCTACATAGACACATCTAGACCAAAATGTAATTTCTGGACATCTCATCCTTGGGCGCAGCCTACCAATATGTCATCAAAATCAAGCAGAAGCTCAAACAAAAGACGCAACAATTTGGGCCTAGGAACCTCGTACAACAAAATCTAGGAAAGGGCAGCCCCAACCCACATAAAAAAGGACATAGAAAACATGGACAGTATTAGGACTACCAATCCAAGTTGCAAGCAAAGAAGGACACCGGAAAGACAAAGAAAGATATTGGGAAGTGGTGCGACTTCCATAAGATCTCTTGGCATAACACTATTGACTACCACTCAAAACTGTCATTGGTGGCCGAAGTGAAATCCTCTGAATCATATGCAGATTCTGACTCTGAACCAAAACGAAAAAGGGGAAGATGGATCATTGACACAGAACCTAGTGCCACCGTTGCTACCACCAAGCTCCAGCCTGGTGAACCAAATGAGCCAAAAGAAGGAGAGTGGCTCTTCCATTCATAGATGTGGGTAAAAGGCACCCCGCTGCACTTCATCATTGATAGTGGTAGCTAGAAGAACCTCATCTCAGCAGAGGTCGTCAAGCAGCTAGCTCTGCCAACAATTCCACACCTGCAACCCTACACCATTGGATGGCTATGCCAAGGAAGTGATCTTCGCGTCAGCCAATAGTGTCAACTGTCGTACGACATCAAGCCCTTCAAAGACGAGGTATTGTGTGATGTTTCTCCTCTCAAATTTTGTGATGTTATTTTGGGCCAACCTTATTTATGGAAACATTATGTTGTATATGAGTCTAGGCCTTGTAGTGTTATTATTACTTTGAATAGGAAATTGTACAGGATACCCAAGGCAGTCCCACCTAGTGATATTTCCTTGATATCTACTATGCAATGCAGGAAGGTCATCTCTCAGATGAGGAAGTTTGTCTTCCTCATGATTCACTCTCAGAATAATCGAAAGATCACAACCACATCCAGGGTCTCTGTGACCGACCTCTCCACATAGCAGAAGCAAGTAGATAAGGCCATGGAGGAATACTCAGATATCTTCTCCTCACCTACAGGGGTACCTCTGCACTACTAGGTCAAGCACCCCATCGATCTCACCCCCGACACACCACTTCCCAATGGGCCAGTATATTATCTCTCTTTGTTAGAGAATGAGGAGATCAAGTGACAGATCCAAGAACTTCTCCAGAAGGGGCACATCCTCCCCAGGTCATCACCTTACGGGAGCCCAATCATGTTGGTACAGAAGAAAGATGGAACTTGGAGACTCTGTATTGATTATCGAGCTCTGAATAAAATCACAGTCAGAAACCGATACCCGATTCCCTGAATTGACGACCTCCTTGATCAACTCACGGGGGGCAAATACTTCAGTAAGATTGATCTGAAGTCTGGCTACCACCAGGTCCTGATAGAACAAACAAATGTATGGAAGACTGCTTTCAAGTCAAAGGAATTCATTTTTGAATGGTTTGTCATGCCCTTTGGTTTGAAAAATGCCCCAACCAACTTCATGAGGATGATGGACGATATCCTGCGACCATTCACCAATAATTTTGTAGTGGTGTATTTGGACGACATTCTAATTTACAGCAAGACTTGGGCCAAACACTTGCAGCATATCCAACAGGTTCTACACACCTTGCGGCAGCACAAGCTATACGCCAACTTGGAAAAATGCTCCTTCGGCATGGATCGGGTCCATTACCTAGGCTACATCATTGATCAGTATGGCGTACATGTGGATCCAGCCAAGATCCAAGTCATTTGTGACTAGCCATCCCCAACAACACTCACTGAGCTTCTTGGGCCTTGCCAATTTCTACCGCAGGTTCGTGTTGGGATTCTCCCATATTGCATGGGCCCTCAGCCAAATAAATAGGGGTGGTGGTAAGGAGAAATTTGTGTGGGGTCGGTACCAACAACAATCATTCGATGATTTGAAGCAACGCTTGTGCTCAGCCCCAGTAATTTCACTACTATACCTACAACATCCCTTTGAGATCGAGACAGATGCTTCATACTATGTCATGGGCATCGTTCTCACCCAGCACAGCCACCCCGTGGCCTATCATTGTGAGACACTGTCAGATATTGTCCGTAAGTACCCTACTTACGATAAAGAAATGTACTCCATTGTGAAATCCTACCACTTGTGGAGACATTACATTCTTGGGAAGGAGACAGTCATCCACACTGATCATAAGCCACTGCAGTTCATGCAAACACAAGGAAAATTGCAGAATGACCGCTATCAAAAGTGGTCCACATACTTGCAGCAATTCCACCTCAACATCAAGTATAAAACAGGAAGCACCAATCACGTCACTGATTTCCTGAGTAGACCGCCAGTCGCGACACTCACCACGGTGCTAGACTCTTGCAGCCATGAGACATCTGGATGGACCCAACTCTATGAGACAAACCCTGACTTCGCCACCACCTACCAAATGTTCGGTGCAAACGCAGTTGTTGATAATTCCCATCTTCAATATGGGTTGTTGTGTCATTTGGGTCATATCTGTGTTCCATCAGGTGAGTAAGTGAAGATGATATGGGAATCCCACTACAGTCGGGTTCTAGGACACTTCAGCATCGAAAATACAGTGGTATTTCTACAGAAACATTTCTATTGGTCGAAACTTCGACAGGAGGTCAGCAAGTATATCAGGTCCTACACTGCTTGCGTTATTGCCAAATCGACCACTAAGAAACAGGGCCTATACACCCCTCTTCCTACTCCTGACAGGCCATGCGAATCCATCTCAATGGACTACATGTTGGGCCTCTCGTTCACTAAGCGGGGAAATGACTGTGTTTTTGTGGTTGTTGATCACTTTTCTAAGATGGTGATTTTGGTTTCCTGCAAGAAGAGAATCATAGTAGAGGCCACTGCCAAGCTCTTCTTTGAACGAGTCTGGGTACATTTTGGAATCCCACAAACCATTGTCTCAGATCGAGACAGTCGATTTCTCAACACATTCTGGTCAAGCCTCTAGTCACTGCTAGACACCAAGCTCACCAAATCCACAGCCTTCCACCCCCAGACAGATGAACAAACTGAGGTTGTAAATCAGATGATTGTATATATACTTCACATGTATAATTCAAAGCACTCTTGCACATGGGATGAGATCCTTCCCTATGTCCAGCATAGCTACAATCGAGCCCTGCATAGCTCAACCAACCATAGCCCCTTTCAGGTGGGGATGGTATTCCAACCATTGGGTTCCATAGATGTTACACTTCCCCTTGCAGTCACCTCGACCGACTCATCTCCTGCTCCAAATGAAGATGAAAAAGCCACTTGGTTCATTGAGAAGTCCAATGACAAATACAAATAGCGCCATGATCAACATCGGGTGCCACAAAAGTTTCAGGTGGGCGACAAAGTTTGGTTGCAATTGCAGAAAGAACACTTTACAGGACCCCATCAGAAGCTTCTCCCACTCCATTATGGGCCTTACACTATCACCAAGGCTATGGGGGATAATTATTTTGAGCTCAACATTCCTCCTTTCCTTGGCCTGCACCTAGTGTTCAATGTGGATCTCATTCGCCCTTATTTCCCACCATTATTGGACACCTCAAAAGTACCGGAATAAATGACACCAACAGAGCTCAACCCCGACTGAATACAACAAGAATCCAATGATCAAATTGTGGACACACAAATCAAGGGCACTCAACCACAAAGGATCCAGCTTTATCGACTCGTCAAAGAAGGGAAGCTCCTGCACCAAGGCAAGTGGCTCACCCGGGGCCAAATTCAACAAAAATTTCCTCATTTGATGGGGGACCTCAATGCAATGGATACCATTGCTTCCTAAGGTGGGAGTATTGATCCAGATGGATATCGGTGGCCACCCACCTTTTCCAACTGGCTCAAAACAGTTTTCTGGCAATTTTTGAAATTTACTATTTTTAACAGTTTTAACTTCCGGGGCCATTTTTTAGGGCCTAAATGAAGGTTTTTTGGGGATCAAGATCCGAAATGATAGTTGAAGGCATGATTGAGACCCCAAAATGAATCTCCTCAATGATACCTTTCCAATGGGATATCACACGCCTAAAACGAAGATCGTATGCAAAAGTTACAACCCCGGGAAGTTGATGTACTAACTTACCGAAATGGAGCCCACATGACTTTTGGCGCTTCCTCTCCCAAGGTTAGATTTTTGGATGTCCATGGTTTTTGGAATTTTTTATTTTTTTAAAGGCCTTCAGAGCCTCATTGTAATTTGCTTCTTGAGAATGTGCGCAGCCATCACATCTCTGCTCAGAGATAAGCCGCCACCATTCCAGCAAGCTTGTTTCCGCTGCATTTTACAGTTTCAACTTATTTCGTTATTGAATAGAAAACCAGTTTTACTATATCTCTGTTATTTTCTTTTAAGCACCTCTTAATAATATGTATTCATTTTTTTCTTCTCATTAAATCTGAATCATGGGTGCCACGTGGCAGCCCATGTCTGGGCCACGTGGCACCTCACCATTCGTCGAGACTGATGCCAAGTGTCAAACGTTGACTGGTCCAGCTTTGCCACACGTGTCTGCCACATCATCTTCCCTATCAACACTATCTGCCACATGTCGTACCTACCATGTAATTTGTACGGGTGTGCCACATGTCACCCTTGCAGTGGTGACACATGTCACTCCCATATCGGTCCACATGTTTTTTCCACGTCAACATCTGTACACCTAGTCACCCTACCATGTCAGCGTCAATTGTGCCTGCCATGTCAGTTGTACAATTGTATAGCCTGTACATTCAGCTGCCACGTGGCACTGTATGGACTGTATAGTTCATGATTCTACTTTGATCCTAACAAAATAAATGTGTTGGCCATTTTATTTCAACAAAGGAATTTCTAATTTAAATCCAAGCGAGGTAGGAATAGAAGACCCAGATCTCAGAGACATTGTGGAAAGGGAATGAATAAATCTACCAAACATATTGGAGCAATGGAAAAGGTAGGGAGTAGACAATGTGCCAGCGGAGCAACTCGATCGCATTCAATATCTCTTCCTCCTAAGGGAGGAAGTAAAATCAAGAGGGATCAAGTGCATGCATGGTGATATAGGACACTTGGGAATCAAAATAGGTGATGGACAACCACAACACTCACCCAAGCAGGCAAGGTGGAAGAAAGGCTGAAAATCAAATAGCGTAGCCCTGCAAGAACTAGGAGTCTTACTGATAAACTCAGGTAATATTAAAAATCTCTTCCCCAACTCCCCCCAAATGTTTAAATGAAGATTATAACGTGGAATATAAGAGGCCTAAACAACCCAAGAAAGAAACGAATCCTTGAAACTAGACTGAGAAAGGAACAACCTGACCTCTGTTTCATTCAAGAGACAAAATGCACTTTAGATAGAATGGAAACAATCAGTAAAAAACACTGGAGTAAGTACAAGATGTTGGTTGTTGAAAGCCAACAGATGGTAGGACGTATTTTTGCCTTGTGGAACCCACAATCGGTGAACCTACTTGCAGTAGAAGCCATGAGACACACACTTTCTGTTAACATGCAAATTATAGGCAACACGAAAAAAATTATATGCATTAATGTGTATGGCCCCTAGGTGATGGAGGAAAAAAGGAGAATGCTTCTAGACCTATAGAATCTAAAGGATCAAACCAACAACCTCCATTGGATCCTGGCAGGGGATTTCAACATCATCACTACACTTGCTGAGAAAAAAGGGGGCACCAGGATACTAGAAAGAGATTTGGAAGGATCATCAACTTTCATTGACACAATGGAGCTTGTGGACATTAGGACCAGCAATGGATAGTTCACCTAGAACAACAAACGACTAGATCACCACCAAGTAACTATAAGGCTAGACAGATTCTTGGTGTCAGAATCCATCATTTTGTAGGGACTAACTTTGGATTGCAACATCCTCCCTTGGGGGGGATCAGACCACTAGCCAGTTCAATTGGAAGCTAATTTTCAAACCACACTGAAGAACATACCATTTAGATTTGAGAAATTATGGATCCATCCCACCTTCAAGGAGAACATCAACCAATGGTGGCGGGAGGAACTACCGGACCAAGGGACAAGGATGTTCAAACTTTACAAGAAACTCAATTACATCAAACAAAAATTCAAGGAGTGGAACATGGAAGTCTTTTGAAACATAAACCAAGAGAAAAAAAGTATCGAGGACAGAATGAGCAAGCTACAGGAACTATCAATCGAAGAGGGATACACAGAGGATCGAAAAAAATAAGAGATCCAAATGACCCAGGAATGGGAAGCAAGATTCTAGCAGGAAGAAACTCTGTGGCACCAAAAGTCCAGAATAAGGTGGCTAAAGGAGGGGGAGAGGAATACCAAGTTTCTTCATAGAAAGACTATTGCAATAAGATCCCATAACAAAATCTTGAAGATTAGGGATCAGGACGGGATCGAAAGAGTATCCCACCATGAAATTGAAAATACATCGGTCAATCACTTCCAGGGCATAGCTCAAGAACCCAACCAAGACAGATTGGAGGCCATACAAAGAATAATTTAGCACATACAGTTACACAATAAAGATTTGGGATTGGGTGACAGACATCTTCCGCCAATCCAATAGGATTTGGGGGAACATCAGCGCAACCATCAACAATTGGAATGAAGGTTATAAAGAAAATGAAATGGTGAACCTTTGTTGGAATTTAACGTCGGGGATGATCATCTAAGCAATCTGGAAAGAAAAGAACTGTCGCATCTTCTAGAATGAAAGCATACCGATAGAAAGGCTAAAGGAGGCAATAGTCTCTCAAATAAGAGAAACGATGCAGAGCTGCAACTGCAATACGGAGAAATCTCAACTTATAGACCAACACTCCTGCATCCTGTATTTTTTCCATCTAAAATAATGGTGCAACAACATACCTATAGGGTGTGACCTGTAACTCCAGATGGGAGCCCGCAACTAGACTCCCCCTCTGTCAGGGTTCCTCAAACTGAATTTTGACGGGGCAGAAAAATGAAATCCAGGAGTGGCAGGGGCAAGTGGAGTGATCAGAGACAGTGGTTCCAACATCATTTGACTGTATGCTGGGAGCATGGGAAAATCAACCAACAACGTGATGGAATTTGGAGCCTTGGAACTTGGCCTTGAAATCCTAAGTCGCGTAAGGATGACAAACACCATCGTGGAAGGTGACTCCACCTTGGTTATCAACAAGACAAAAAGACTCCAAAATGGCACCAGAGTAGGCAACTTTCAATGCCACTAGCGCCTTGCACACTCCCTACAGAAAATCCAGGAGCATCTAAGAACTTTGAATACAGTGGAGTTGCGTTGGGTGTGCAGGTCCGTGAATGCTCTAGCAGACAGGCTCACCAACGAGGGGGTCAGCAAGGAAGTCCTGGAACTAGACGATACATGGATCGACATTCTGAGCGGGCAACTCATAACATATTGCAACCACCTTGAGGTAAAATATCATGAAGGCAGTTTAAGCATGGAAGGTCACATCGAGGAGGACATCGCAAGGCCTCTCAGAGTGTACACGGGCCCCAGGTAGAATATGATTGCCTAACACTCTGCCACCAATTATCAAGCAAGATCACAATAAGCAGTAGACGGACGACTAGAAGTAAGGCCAATACACTAGTAAGAGGTGTGGGGAAAGCACGAGTGAAAGTACAGGCAACAAGTCGCATGAAATGAATGATGTAAGGCATGGGGGGTTGATGATAACCATCATCGATCCACCAGGCCAAGTACAGGTATATAGAGCAGCACAGTCGGATCACAAGCGAGCAAGGTCAGTGATCGCACAGGGACAAAGGATGACCCATCATGATCATAGGATCCTTAATAGGAAAATTGACAGAAGTGCTCACCACCATGGGAAAACCAAGACTAAAAGGACAGGCTTGCAAAGGGAAAAGTTCAATAAGAATAGGGACAACAGAAATAGATGCAAATAGAAGGAGCACAACAATAGGGATTATTACAAAGTCAAGGACAGGGAAAGTAAGAATACCTGTGAAGTGAGGCACATGCCGAGTAACCAGAACAGGAGTTGTGACAGGAAAAGAGGTATGGCGCGACTAAAGAAAATGCACAAGGAAAGGAAGCCCCCTGGGAAGGAAGTCCCGAACATTTCATGATAGTTAACCAGAATGGAGCAGGAAACGAAAGATGCAGATGGAACTTTCCAAACTTTGGTTGCACCAAAGGGGAAGGAGACCATCACTCGGTGGGAAAAGGAATTAAAGGACAAGTGCAAAGGTAAATCATGGGATGCATTGGCACAAGAAGCGGATTGGGTAACTGATCTAGGGGCCATTCAACCCAGGGAAACCCTCTACCACAAAACAATAGATAAGTCTTGGCTAACCAAAATGATGATCGGGAAAGTGAATTCAAAAATGGAAGAAGCCAGGCAGGAAGATAACAGGGAAAACAAGACAATGTTGGACGAGATCCTACGTCACATCACTAGTCTGGAAACTATTACCAAACTGTTAGTAGAGGTAGAGAAGGACAAAAAATGCAAGTTGGAGCAGTTGGCAGCCCAGTTCCACCTCTACCGACGCTATATCCATCACATGGACATCACGTCTCCCGATGAACAAGGTGCGCCAGCTTAAATAAATAAGACTCACACAACCTCTCAGAAGGAAGATAACAAGATCCAGGCGGATGGCAAGAAAAAGCACCCCCGGGTGTTGAAACACTTCATAGTTTCGGCTTAATGATTTGGTAGTCTATAGGCAGCAATGTCAGGCTTTGTCAGGTTAGCTCATATATCTTTCACACTCTGGTTTAGGGGGATGTTTTAGTCTCTTCTTTTAAGTCTGTTTTTTTTTCTCAACCTGAATATGGAAGGTCTGGTCCGGTTTCCCTTGGTGAAAGACCAGTACCATCCCTTGTTACTATCAACTTGCGCAACTAGGGACCCCCTGGTCTAGTTTCCTTCTAATAAGACTAGGATCCCCAGTTTTTGTATCATAATCTTTCCAGTAATATAGATTCCTACACTCTTACCAAAAAAAAGAAAAAGTTTCTAATTTAAAATAATAATAATAAACCTACTTTTACAAAACCGAACGCAATTACTCAACCTCACAATTCATTTATAAATTATATGCAAGTGCATAAGTTGGGTTATTAACATTAGGAAGGGTGTTACATGTCGACACACATGACAAGGACACTAGCAAAGGTGGAGTGATTTGGACACATTCCTACACTTTGCATTTCACAGAATAAATCGATCTATGGTGGCTTTGGACTTCTTAGTGACTAATTTGGGTTTTTTATATTTTGCATTATAATTTTCCTTGGTATATATTTCATTTTTTAGAACCCTCAATTTGAATTTAGAAAACGAACATGATAACAAGGAAAAAGAGTTGAGATTTAAAATTACAGCTTGATCTAGATTCATTCTATGTTCACTCGTGGTTATTGTTGGCAAAATCAGTGGATAGAATGCAGTGATGGTTGTTGTCATTAATGGCAACAGTAGAGACAGTAGGATAAGAAGGATACAAGCTCAGGAGGAATAGCCTTGAAGAAAATGCGCACAGCAAGAGCTTACAGAGGA
>SNQJ01S0020385.1:128413-151708 GCA_010110895.2 Picea sitchensis | reverse complement strand
TACTTCGTCAATTCATTTTTTTTTACCTCTGGCAAATTTTTCTTTTGGAAATCAATTTAACCACTGGCGTTCGGATATCTTATTCCCAATTGATCTTAAAGTTCTGTTGCACTTGTCTTTTTGTGACCATTCACATTCTTTTAACCACAGGCGTAGGGTATCTTATTCCTGATTTTGATCTTAAAGTTCTGTTGCACTGGTATTTTTGTGACCATTCACATTTCTTTTAACCACCGGCATAGGGTATCTCATTTCCGATTTTAAGTTGTGTCTTCCTGTTGTATTCTTTAGGGACCATGCGCTCTTCAATCCCTGGTTTCAGATACCTTAAATCTGTGTTTCAGAGCTTTCAGAGCGTTTTTATTAACACACACTGGCAATGATGTTACTGGGCGATTGTTGCGTACAGTGGGCAAATTTGATTAGTTGTTATTTCACACCGAGGCAAGTATTGAATTGGCGTTTTAAGTGGTCTGTGCTGCTGGCATACCTATGTCTGTGTTTAGTGGCTGTGTTTGCCTGGACTATATGATTTAGGCCGTGTTAATGGTTAATAATCTGCGCATTGGAAGATCTGCGTTTGTTCCCAATCTAGTTTAGGTTTTCCTGAGAGTAATAAAACACCTCCATCACCAGTTGGTTCTGGCTACACTTGCCACTCTTGGTCGGATTATAGAGATATCCCTAATTACAAAAATTTACAGAAATCCTACGGTCCAGACAGCTTGAGACCAATGGTCAACCTACGATTTACCTACTTACTCATACCACCGATGGATTAACTTGCACTTATTATATTTTCCTATTTACTTGCTTTCCTGTTTATATTTGAGACATGGTGGTGGATTTGAGTGGTAAAGTTCCTGAATTACCTTATCTTCCTTAAATTTGCTGTAGTTTTTAAATGTGATGTCATCCTGAATCACCCTTAAGCGTTTCCCTGATATACAGTTGAATATTATAATATGGGTGATCTGCGTTTTCATCATCGTTTAAACCACGTTTGATCTGCATCTTAATTAGGTTTTTAATCTGCGTTAAATCACGACTTTAATATTTGCGTTATGGATTTGCGTGTTGGGTTACTATCATTTTGGGGCGTAATAAAATGCTACCTTCATTCCACAGTTAAAGGCTATAAGTAATTATTCGAATGCTGTAATTAATAACCACAATTAAATGCTGTAATCCAGTTTACAAGATGCCTTTACAGGTCGCCTTTACTAATTCGGATAGAAATAGTTATTCTGAATCGCTGTCACCTACTTATGAGGAACTTCCATATCTCGACATCCTCCATTAACTGTTTACCTGTACTTCTTGTCATCTGTAATACTGACAGCTTGACATTCCGAAATTTTGGCCCTTTTTGTTGTCATTTAGAATTTTATTGCCAAAGATTGCCATATTTAAATATGATGTATGTGGTTATTCGTTGAGATCCCCTGCAGAAGTTATAAAGTAATTCCATAATATTGACTCCCTTAAATAAAGGTGGTCCTAATGTTTGGCAACATTAAAATTAATATTAATGGCTGGGCATTTCCCAATACTGCCTTTTTATTTATTATCGTTTTAAATTTTAACACTTTATAGATTACCAGCTGGAATAGGATGTATATGGATATTCTCTATTGATGTTCCTATATTTAGAATATTATTTATATATATTAACATGTGTAATTAATGGTGAAGAGTAGGAATAAATAAAACAAAAAGGATTATTCATCTTACTAACCATTTATCATAGGTAGATAAGTCTCTAATAATGGTAGTGACCATATCCTTTTTAACTATATCCTTTAGTGCAAGAGAGAAAGTACTTCCTATCTTCGACCCTGAATACGATTGAATTACAGGTTCCTTGATTTGGTTATCGTGGTAACACCTCGAATGTTATATTACCATAATTTTAAAGAGAAGCCCTCCCATATATTGACTTTTATTTATTGATTATTTGCATTGACATTTTCATCACTGTTATTTCTGTCAGCTTTGATTATTGCCCTTCTTAAAAGTGCCATTTAGATATGGGTATTTTGCCACTTCTAAGGGTGAGGTTATATGGTATTCCATTGGGATGTTACCTAGGATTAAGAAGTCACTGCTATAATGCTATATATTGACTTATTAGTTAATTGATACATTTGGTTGTAATCATTCTTAAATTTTGTTATATTATAAGATTGCTTTTTAAAAATTATGATGTGTAATGTAATTCAATTTAAGATTCCTATAATCATGAAGCTATGTCCATATAGGAGCCTCTCTAAATAAATTGCTACCTTTAATTATGGTTATTTAAGTATGGATAGTGTCACCTCCACAAATGCCCTTTTTAACCTTGTCATTTAATTTGTTATCTTAGATGGCCATTTTAATTTGTGTTGTATGTAGTTTCTCCAATTGATTTTACCTAAGTATGATCTCATTTTTGTGCATTACTATTGGACGTTAGTGAATGATTTAGTCTTGTAATGTCATTATTAAATTAGTGGTTGTAGCAATTAACGTGACATATAAGAGGTATGATAATTGTAAAGTCATGGTCCGGATTGTGACACAAGGATAGACAGTTAATGTTTCATGATAGTGATGTTGTAATTATTAATTAGTGATTAATAACATGGATGGTGCGATACCAGAAATCCGTACCGTAAATTACTCCAGTTAGTATATTAGCGTGGTTGTTCATGTAATTCATGTTGAATTTGGGTCCTGTTGTCGGAGTCCTCTTGTCACGCGCCTTCCGTAAGGAGCGTAGTTGTTCTTCTTATGTATGTTGTACTTGATTGTGGTTAGTTGGTTGCTTGGTCTGTTGTGTCGGGTGGGATGTAGACACCTCCATGTTCCTCAGAACAGTCGCCAGCCTTGAGACCTTAAATGGTTAAAATCGATGGGAACCTGGGCTTGAGTGTTGATTATGTGACTTGGAGGTCCTAACCTTGCAGGGTAGGACAGGAGGGTAGTCAGTTTTACTTTCGTCGCTAAATGTTTGCGTTGTGCACCTTAGGCCTATGGTCGTATATTGTTTGTAGTTACTCGTCGTGTGCCTTTAGTCTTCTTGTGATGAACATCGTGGGTGTCTTGATTGGTTGTCAAGGGGCGACGTAGAGTCAAGTGTGTTGTTACTTCTACACGCGCACACACACCTTAAACACAACAAAAAAAAAACATTGCACCTGTACTGGAATGGTTGTCGTAACGACGCAGTTCGTTACAATTTGACATTGCTAAACATTCGTTTATATGCGGTTATAAAGCATTATTTATATGCTTATCGACCTTCTTCCAGTGACCTCGTCGATACATGGGATGAGAATGGTCTCTGAATCATTTTGGTAGATCCAATTTGTCAGAAACCTTGTGTACAACCAGGACTTGACCGGGTGATTCCAATGCTTGTGTAAATACAAAGGGTAATACATCACCATCTTCTACTAGTATCTTATCCAAAGGTTAATGGAACCTCATATCCAACTAAATTCTTGTGTAAATACAAAGGGTAATAGATCATTAACAAGGGTCAATGATCTATTAGCTCAAATGCTTGTGTAAATGAGGCTTTGACATGGAATACTGATGTCGTTTATCAATTTATCTCATTGAATGACCAACCAACATTTTTCTCTCCCAACCATTGAGTGGCTTCCTATGGTAATAGATAATGTAAACTCTTGTATGTAAGTGAAGGCTTTTTGTAGTATATAAACTCTTTTATGTCTACATTAGACTTTATTATCCAAAATGAGGTGTTTGTTATAATTATTCCTTTATCCAAAGAGTCGCTACAATTGAAAAACAACACCAAAGTGGGAGACTGGTTCCTTTTTGAGAAGTTTACTATGATAAGAGTCTATGTTTTGGAAGAGAAGCCATATCAAAAGTGAGTGTTGAATTTGGTTTTTCTAGAGACTGAAAAAAGTGAAATTCAGTCAGTTGTTGACTAAAACGCCAAGCATATTACATTAAATGTTGATCAAATGAATTTCAAGGAAAAACCAAATCTACACAAGTGTAGCTATTTTGGAGGTTGAGGGAATGACTACAGTGAATATACTACCTATGTTTCACTGTTTGTTTTCTATTTGTTGTGCTATATTAATGCAGATTTTCCATAACATATTACAGTGTAATATGTCATAACATATTACAATGTAATATGTCATAACATATATGACTATATAACATATTACATTGTAATATGTTATTACATATTACAATGTAATTTATTGTAACATATTATTTCCTAGTAGCCTTGTCACACCCCCATAATCAAATCTTCATAAGGTTTGACTTCTGCAAGATCTTGGAAAATACAATGCACCAACAATTTTTAGATTTTAGGGGTACCACATCATTCATGTACCAGTCTCACTTGATCCATATGTTAATCCATCAAAACTACTCACATCTAGGTTATTTTAAGTCTAGGATGGTGAATGACCAACCAACATGTTGCTCTCCCAAACATTGAGTGGTTGCCTATGGTAGGAGAACATGTCACCAGTGAAGGTTTTTTGTAGTTTGTAAACTCTTTTATGTCTATATTAGACTTTATTGTCCACAATGAAGTATTCGTTATAATTATTCCTTTAGTCAAAGGGTCACTACAATTGAAAAACAACACCATAGTGGGAGACTGATTCCTTTTTGAGAAGTTTACTATGATAAGAGTCTATGGTTTGGAAGAGGAGACATATCAAAAGTGAGTGTTGAATTTGGTTGTTCTAGAGACTGAAAAATGTGAAATTTAGTTAGTTGCTGACTACAAAGTCAACCATATTACATTAAATGTTGATCAGATGAATTTCGAGGACAAAGCAAATCTACACAAGTTGGTCACTCATGTCACTCATGAAATTTGTATAAAATACAAAATGTTTGAAATGACTGTGACTTGGTTGTGGGGGACAAGACATGTGGCCAAGCCATGGGAATGCCCACGACTTGGCCCCCGCTACCAAGTCACAACCAATTTTAATAAGAGATTATCTATGCATAGAAAAATAGGGCATTTGAATCTAAGTCTTTAACACCGGAGTGAAAGACAGTCGATTCGGCTCATGGCCGATTGCTCAGGCATAGACTAATCACTTAAATACTTAGTCTATTCTTAATATTTGATTGTTAAATATCTATATCAAATTTAAAACTTAATATTTGATTGTTAAATGTCTATATCAAATTTAAAACTTAATATTTGATTTTTAAATGTCTATATCAAATTAACTAGATCCATATTGTTTATAAATGGATTTATAAATTTAATTCCTAAAGATTTTTAATTTTTATAAAATAAAAAACATTTGAAAAAAAAACTTCGACAGTTTGAAATTTTTATGAATTTTTTATAAAATACAAAACATTTGAAATGATTGTGACTTGGCAGAGGTGATCATCAAAACACTTAGATTATTAGGGAAATTCACTGGGAGAAAAAAAAAACAAAAATGCAGAGGTGATATTAAACACGCAGAGAGTATTAAGTTGTTTGCAGAGAGGAACAAATAAACAATACACAAAGGTAATATGCCAAGAAATCCCAGAGATAAATTATTCGAAAATGCAGGAGGATATTTATCAATCCAAAACACATGGATTTCCATTCAAATCAGAGGTTTATCATTCATAATAATGCAGAGTTTATCAATAAAAACACATAGATGTACCCAAGTTCAAGAAATTAAAAACATAGAGAGAAATCAGAGTTTTAATCAATCAAGCCACAAAGGTACTCGTTCATAACAAGGCACAAAGACTAAACATTCAGCCATGAATCAATCATCTCAGAGATAAGTAAGGGATAGACATGAGGGAAAATTCTTATCCTTCACTCATCATCCATGCACAAAAAAAAAGGGCATTTGAATCTATAGGTCTTTAAACACCGAAGTTACAACCGTTGATTCGGCTCCTGGCCGACTACTCAAGCACGAACTGATGACTAAAGGGATAAGGGGTGGAAGATAAAAACACAATATTTTCATAATAATCAATAAAACCCACACAAAGAAGTCATTGAAATCAGAAGTTGGGTTCGCCAAGGGAAATCAATTCAGAAAACCAACAAGCAAGGGGATTACAAATACAAGTAATTCATTTAATAATTTATCAATGGTAGGAATGAGAAACTTATCTTTAAGTGCAATTTATTAAGTTTCCTATAGTCTAGCACCATCTTTTGAGACTTATCCTTCATTTTTACTAAGATCACTAGAGAAGAGAATAAATTCTTCCTGAGACGCATGATTTCAACTTCCAACATGTCTTTAACCATTTACTATGTCTCACTCTTTTGAGAATATACAAAGAAATAAAGTGTAACATTGAGTGGATAACTACCCAAAATTAACTCAATAGCATTTTCATACTCTTTGAACATGGTTGAATCCAATAAGACCACATAGATATTCCTTATAACATTTGTTTAAGATTCATTAAAAGTTCCCTATGGTTGTATCCACTAAAAAAAAATGTATTAGAACATTTCTTTAAGATTCCTTAAAAGTTCCCTATGGTTGGATCCACGAAAACCACATATAATGAAATGAATTCGAATCCCCAAAACAAAGAGTTTAATCTTCGTAACCTCACACACCCACTAATAACATCAACATGTTTTAATCATGACAAGGTGAAGGTATTGCATGAACATGGATTATATGCCATTGATAAACTTCCCATTAGCATTGTTTATGTCATTGAGTTTTTATCCTAATTCCTTTATTGTCATGTTACATGGGATGGGTATGAGGGTTGTTCGTATTCCTAATATAAATTAAGATGAGGTGGAGCAAATATAATATTTGTGAGTCTTAGTTGGAGTTATAAATTTAGATAAAACATAGTCCTATAAGGTGGAAATTCACGTTGATTGAGAGCAATCATGAAAATAATTTCAAATGTAAGTGCATTATAACCTATTGTAAACATAGTAATGTGAGTTTTAACGGGATATATATTTTGAAGAAGATGCAATTGAGTGATTCTTAATTGTCACAAAATTGATGAAAATTTACCTTCCTAATATTGAATAAATAAACAATATGCAGAGGTAATATGCCAGGAAATTGCAGAGATAAGTTATTCAAAAATGCGGGCGGAGATTTATCAATCCCGAACGTAGGGATTGTCATTCAACTCAGAGGTTTATCATTCACAATGAAGAGTTTATCAATAAAAACGCAGAGATGTACCCAAGTTCAAGCAATTAAAAACACAGAGAGAAATCAGAGTTCTAATCAATCAAGTCGCAGAGGTACTCGTTCATAAGAAGTCACAAAGACTAAACATTCAGCTATGAATCAATCAACTTAGAGATAAGTAAGGTATAGAAAACAGGAAAAATTCTTATCCTTCACTCATCATCCAAGCACATAAAAAAAGGCATTTGAATCTATAGGTCTTTAAACACCGAAGTGACGACCGTCGATTCGGCTCCTGACCGAATTCTCAGTCATGAACTGATGACTAAAGAGATAAGTGATGGAAGATAAAAAAAAACAATATTTTCATAATAATCAATAAAACCCACATAGAGAAGTCATTGAAGTCAGAAGTTGGGTTCGCCAAGGGATTTCAATTCAAAAAACCAACAAGCAAGGGGATTACAAATACAAGTAATTCATTTAATAATTTATTAATGGTAGGAATGAGAAACTTATCTTTAAGCGCAATTTATTAAATTACCTGTAGTCTAGCACCATCCTTTGAGACTTATCGTTCTTTTTTACTAAGATCACTAGAGAAGAGAATACATTCTTGTTGAGACACATGATTTCAACTTCTAACATGTCTCTAACCATTTACTTTGTTTCACTCTTTTGAGAATATCGAAAGTAATAAAGTCTAACATTGAGTGGATAACTACCCAAAATTAACTCAATAGCATGTTCATACTCTTTGAACGTGGTTGAATCCACTAAGACCAAATACATATTCCTTATAACATTTGTTTAAGATTCATTAAAAGTTCCCTATGGTTGGATCCACTAAAAAAATGTATTAGAACATTTCTTTAAGATTCCTTAAAATTTCCCTATGGTTGGATCCACAAAGACCACATATAATGCAATGCATTAGAATCCCCAAAACAAAGAGTTTAATCTTCATAACCTCACACACCCACTAATAACATCAACATGTTTTAATCACGGCAAGGTGAAGGTCTTGCATGAACATGGATTATATGCCATTGATAAACTTTCCATTAGCATTGTTTATGTCATTGAGTTTTTATCCTGATTCCTTTATTGTCATGTTACATGGGATGGGTATGAGGGTTGTTCGTATTCCTAATATAAATTAAGATGAGGTGGAGCAAATGTAATATTTGTGAGGCTTAGTTGGAGTTAGAAATCTAGATAAAATATAGTCCTATAAGGTGGAAATTCACGTTAATTGAGAGCAATCATGACAATAATTTCAAATGTAAGTGCATCATAACCTATTGTAAACATAGTAATATGATTTTTAATGGGATATATATTTTGAAGAAGATGCAATTGAGTGAGTCTTAATTGTCACAAAATTGATGAAAATTTGCCTTATATTGAATTAGTTTGAAATTTTAAGACTTTAATACTTACACCATTTCTTATTTACCTAAAATTCCAAAAATTACTAAAGAAAATTCTTATATAAAAATAAATGGTGTTTATTATAACCTTTCTTCATTAACTTTATATTTATATACCCATTTTAATAATTATACTATGTTTCATTTACCTAGAAATATTTATAAATAGGATAACAAATATGGTCACACTAGTATGTTAATACATTCCTATATTCATTCTTATAGATGTCACAAAGTCATATATAGGTGCATGTCCTTTATAGATGGACATATGGGAAGGACTTGTTAAGTGTCATATATGTTACACTATAAACATTTGTCACAATAGATCATACCATAGTTTCTAAAATCAATTATATGTAATGTTTTGTTTTAAAATTAATATTTAATTTACTAGTTGGATAAGAAAACAACATAAAATGCATGAAGTTAAGAAAATAACATACCAACCATGAACAAAATTAACATACCAATCATGAACATAATTAATTCTATTAATTCTGTTATATTTGTGTCATGTTTAATTAAGATTTAATTCAGTTAATTCTGTCATTTTTCATAAAATGACAACAAATCCAACAAAGATAAGAAAACATTGTTTAAGCATACTAATTCAAAGTATTTCAAATCAAAATTTGCATTTATTAATAATCTAATAATATTAATGTGCATTTATAAGCACACATAAAAATATCAGTAGTAAAGGAACATCGATTCAGTATTGTTGGTCTTTATTTGTAAAATTTCCCACACAAAAACTGTAAAATATTTTAATATTGTAAACAAAAGAAATAAACAACAATACAAATTGAAAAAGTAAATTCCTTAAGTCACATTCATGGGAGTAAATTCCTTAAGTCACAGTCCATGGGATTGTGACTTGGCTGCAGGGGGCCAACCCTGTGGCCAAGCCATTGGCATTCCTACGACTTGGCCATAGAGCTGGCCCCCCACGGCCAAGTCACCGTCCACGGGACCGTGACTTGGTCACGGGGGGACAACCCCGTGGCCAAGCAGCTAGCGTGCCCATGTCTTGGCCACGAGGCTGCATAAAATTTATATATTTAGTGAACTCATACACTTTTGAAAAATCCGAAAAACCATTTAATGCCAGTTGTATATAATAAACTATTTCATCTATTTAAATGACAAACCATTTAATTTTATAATAAAATATTTTCTCTATTAAACTTGAATTTCATCCACGTACGATGGGAACAACATCCGCCCTGATCATAACATTTCATTTCCGGTTTAACTAGATAATCAATAATAAAATTTAATTTCAGGTTAATTTCACTAGACAGTCAATGATAAAATGTAATTTCAGGTTAATTTCACTAGACAGACATGAGAAACGAACTTTGTAATTTCAGGTTAAATGCACAGTAACATTCTAAAAATAAATCAAAATTAAAATTAAATTTAACTAAATACAATAATAAATCATTTTAACTAAATATAATAATAAAATATAAATCAGTTTAGGCTTACCTTTATCCACTCGCAGGATCGCCCGCCAACATGATCGCCTGCAAGACCACCCACCAACAACTCAATCACAGTCGCCAAAAGATCACTCATGGTCACCAAAATCTCACTCACGGTCGCCAAAATCTCACTCATTGACACTCGCCTACATCACTCTCACAATTGCTAAAAGATGAAAAAACGTTAGAATCGCGATGTGCAGTGAATATATAAACCTTGTTTGAGCCGAAACGATATTTCAGCTGAACAATTTTTTCGGATGAAATATTCTTTCAGCAGAAATATTGTTTCGGCCGGAATATCTTTCGATCGAAAAGATATTGTCGGATGAAGAAAATTCGTCCAACTAAAATTATACATGAAAATCGAGAGTGTTGTTACTATACTGTTCGATTTGACATTCAATTGTTCGGTCGAAAACTATTTCGACCGAAAAAAGTATCTTTCTGTCGAATAAAAATATTAGTTCGGCCGAACAACTGTCTTTCATAATTTTGGAGATTAGATTGTCATGAAAGTGTTACCCACCTTCATGAATTTACCCACAATCAAACGTTATCTTTAAATACTATCCAATAATAGGTTAGTGGGTTTCTTTTGTTTTTTTGATTTAGTTTCTTGTGAATGTAGATTAACATTTAAGCTTAAATTCTTTGTTCATTTAAGTTAAAACATTATCATTTACATTAATTTATTTTCTCTTTTACTTTCAAGATTAAAATTAGATTAGTAGCATTTTCTAGATTAGTTTTCAATGTATTTTAAATTTTCCTGAGATTTAATTTCATTTGTATCAACTTTTGTTTTACAAGATTTCTCGCAAACGTTGTACCTGTACATATTTGTAAATTTTGTAATTAAATGTGTACAAAATAAGTATTAATGTATATAGTATATATTTGTTAATAAATAGTTAGTTATTCTAATTTATGTAGTTTAGATTAGATCCCCTAATCGACCAACAGATCTGTTAAACCCATCAGGGTGAGTTACTTCAAACAACTTAGGTTACTTAAAAAACATCAGATTGAACTTTCCCTTCTTGTTGATGAGCGTTCATATTTTCCTGTCAACATGAGGCACATGCAGGCCCAGTAAAAGGTCATTTCCAAGATGATACAATATCCAAGAAAATTTTACAATTTGTTTTTTTGTGGCCAACATTACATAAGGATTGTCAGGAGAAAATAAAAAAAAGTGATAAGTGTGAATGGATAGGCTGACCACTATGGAAAAATGAGTTTCCCTTACATTTTGTATATCCCAACTTACTATTTTAAATATGGGTTGTTGAATTTGTCAAACATTTCCTGAAAATAGATAGAAGAAAAGGGGCAAGATATATCATTACAACTTTCGAATACCTAACCAAATGGGTCGAGGAAGAACTTGTCGAGAATTGTACAAAGGAAGTAGCCACAAAATTTATCTACAAAAATATAATAACTCTTTTTGGTTGCCCACTAGCAATAATCATTGACCAAGTCACACATTTTATCAACAATAAAATTCAACTACTGCTCAAGAAATTTAAGATCGACCATAAAAGGACAACTTCCTATCATCTGCAAGCCAACGGAGCCATCAAATATTTTGATAAGACTCTACATAAGGTCTTAAAAAAAGTGTTTGGACTTGACAAAGATGACTGGGATGATAATATTATAGCAATCATATGGGCCTATAAAACAACATACAAAATATCAACATGACATACACCTTTCAAGGTAGTCTACGGTTAGGAACTTTCCATACCACTTCACTTTTGTGCTAATGCAAGTTGGATAACATCAGTATTGGAATTTGACCATATATGTAATGCCAGGAAGTATTCTTCCAACTAAATCAATTAGAAGAGGAAATAATGTTGGTGCAACAACACCAAGAATTCCAAAATAACTAGAAAAAATATTTGCCTGATCGACATCTCAAGAAAAAGGATATTCATGAAGGGGAATTGGTACTACTATATGATAGTCAAGTAAAAGGAAAACCACAAAAACTAAAAACCACATGACTTGCTCCATCTGTAGTCGAATACATTTGACCTTTATGAGTAGTGAAACTAAAAACACTTCAAGGGAAACCCTTTAAGAAATTATTTAATGGGGCCCGACTAAAGAAATATCATACATAACAAGACACAACCCTATTCGTGAAGTTTTAGAAGAAGAGGGGACACTAATAAGAATTCAAAAAATAACCCCATGGAACTATCAATAAAAGAAAATGCAGTTCAAAACATCATCAATACAAGCATAGAGTTGAACAACCAAATCATCAGGAGATTAGAAGAAGACCACCACTAGAAACAAAAAGGTCTATTCACATGATCCAATAATCAATGTCGACACCATTATTGAGAAACAACTGGTTATTTCAACAATGAACAATAATTCATGTGATGTATAGACAGTTGGTTAGGAAAAATAATATCTCTCATCAAGACATAAAACATTATGGAAGTGTACAACAAATCAGTTGAGCCCATACCACTGGTATACACTCCATTAAAAAAGGATTGGAACCATCATTATACACAAAATTCCATGCATATACGAGATCATTGAAGATTAACTTACGTACAAACCATCTGGCCACCCTATCAGTTGCCCTGAAGATCATGAAACTGACCACTATATATTAGAGGTAAAGGAACAAAGAGAAACATGCAAGAAGTTAAATTTTTAAACATTGAACATGATGTTGGTGAATGTAGTAGATGATGACCCACCTAATCCAAATCCTAAAAATGCAAAAGCTAGACAACCATATTGGATACAAATGTCATAAAATAAAATTACCATCACACTAAGGAAGGAATGCCCCTTAGTGATATTACTCATTCAATTCCCAAGAGAATGGGAAATTTAGAGTCATCCCTAAGATGGGTTACGAAAGTTACAATCCAGTTCAGATTACTTGAATCGAGCACGAAAATAAAATGTCAAAAGATTGTTTCAAGTAACCCACTTATGTGGGAAGAAACGATAACCGTGGACACAAAATCAAGGATGTTTCCAAACTCTGGAATTCGGCTAACAAAGAACAAGAGTTGGAAAAATTAATTAAAAGAATGATCTACCTACAAATAGAAACACCTTTATTTCAACAAGCAACGAAACTTGACTAGAAATTGACTCTATTAGTTTCTGTTCTCTCTTTCTTATTCTCATTTTGTAATAACCTCAAAAGAAGGATTTAGTAGAAAATTTTATAAATTTTTTCACACTCCCCCTCTTGCTTGGGACACGCAAAGAATTGAGGGAGGGATATGTTGTAGGGGCTAGTTGGATCTATCGATTAGGCTACTGAGTCGAGTTGGCTATAGGATTCAGTTAAGAAAGTCAGTCAAATAGGAAATTAGAGTCGACCGACATGTTAGTTACTATAACTAACTAGTAACTATACAACACACATATATATACATCACTATGTAATGGAAAGACGAAGGTCATTTTGGATATATATAATAAAATGCTTTGATGGTTCTCCCACTATTGTGTATATCTATATGTATTCTTGGGTTCTTATATATATGATTCTATAACGTGTATTTCTCTATGTAAGGATCTACTTGCAATGTCTCATACTTTCTCCATGACTATAACAACAAGAACCACTGAAGTCCTTGTGTGCTGACCATTCTAACCAGATTTAGAGTATCGAGAGCCTTTGCCTCATTTTCAGGCCTTGGTTTCCAACTCAAGTTTGGTTCTCTAAAAACTTGTGGCTTTGGAGTGTAGATTTTAAACTTGTACAATATTTACTGCAAACATATATTCAATAAAAGAATAGAAAAGATATCATGGAAAATACAAAAATTATACAAATATTTTTCCCTTGGAAACCCAAACTGGGAAAACCAACATAGTGTATATTCATTCATTGTGATACATTGTTTACAATACGATATACATATAGGAGCAAGAGGAATCCAAAACCCTAACCCAATGACCTAGATTAGTCAAGAACCCTAACTCCTTAACCAAAAATAGAAAACCATCGGAAAAAACCATGTACTAAAAAACCACCCAACAATGGACACGAAAATTGAGGTAACACAAAAAACAAGGCAAAAATGTGACATGTTTCCTGAGGATTTTTTTTTTTCTCGGGGGTGTTTCCCCTGAACCCCCACATGGGGGGTTTTCTCCCCCCTACACCCCCCCAAGGGGAGGCCTAACACCCCCCCTCAAACCCCGCTGCGTGCTTGACACAATGTAGACATTGCTACTCATGCACAAAATATAACACATACCCAACATTCTCCCACTTGTTTTTTTCTTTGCATACATGGGGTTACATGGTTACATAGTCAATAATCCAGGGCAACAATACCTATGGATCCTCTACACCAAGATAACTTCTCATTTCTCACAAATTTTGTTAATGAATCTGCAACATTCTTCAAAGTGTCCACCTTCTTCAACAACACTTTCTTTTCTTCAACCATGTCTCTCACAAAGTGATATTGAATATCAATATGCTTTGTATTTGAATGATAAGACAGGTTCTTTGCCAAAAAAATTGCACTCTGACTATCACAATATATCATTACAGTTTGTTGTGCCAAACCAATACATGAACACAATATTTTTAACCATACTGCTTCCTTACTTGCATGAGTGGTTTCTATGTATTCAACTTTTGTAGTTGAAAGTGCCACTACAACCTATCTTTTTCTCATCCAACTTATTGCTCCTCCAAACAGGTTAAACACATACCCACTTGTAGATCTCCTACGATCCACATCTCCAACCCAGTATGCATCCACAAAGCCATGTATATCCAACACTTTGTCCAATCCCAGTCTTCCTTGGTAACACAATCCATAGCTAGTAGTGCCACACAAATACCTGAAAACCCTTTTTACTGTTGTCCAATGATCCTTTCCTGATTTTGACATATATCTGCTCAAAACTCCCACTGCAAGTGAAATTTCTAGTCTAGTACATACCATTGCATATATCAAACTGCCAATTGCACTCTTATATGGAACACGATACATGTCCTCCTCTTCTTCTTGTGTTTTGGGACATTGATCCACAGATAAATTTACACCAACATGAATATGAACCTTGACTGGTTTACATTCTTGCAAATTAAACCTCTGCAATATTGTCTCGACATATTTTCTCTGACTTAACCAGAGTTTCCTCTTTTTTCGATCTCTATTAATTTCCATGCCCAAAATGAAATTTGAAGCATTGAGATCCTTCATGTCAAATTTGAAGCACTGACATCTTGGATAATCTCCTTGTTGTTTCCTATCAACCACATGTCATCCACATACAAGACCAAATACATCAAATAATCACCAATTAATTTAAAATACACACAATGATCCTCTTTTCTTCTTGTGAAGCCAAGTCCCAACATATAAGTATCAAATTTTTGATACCACATCCTTGGTGATTATTTTAAACCATACAGAGACCTTTTTAGCTTGCATACCATCTCCTTCTTTCTCTTCACAACAAATCGTTCTGGCCACTTCATATAGATTTCTTCTTCCAGATCCCCATGTAGGAATGTTGTCTTCACATCCATTTGTTATACTTCAAAATCAAATGCAGCAACAAGATAGCCAAAATCTTATAGAAGTTAACATGGAAAAAAAAGAAAAATTCTCACCAAAATCAATTTCCTCAACTTGGGAATAACCATTTGCTACTAACCTAGTTTTGTATTTCTCCACTTTTCCTTCTGCATTCAGCTTCCTTTTAAATACCCATTTGATTCCAATAGGATTTCTTCCAATAGACATCTCCAATAGATCCCAAGCCTCATTCTTATCCAAGGCTATTATTTCTTCATCCATGGCCTTTTTCTAGAGCTTTCCATCCTTTGAATCCACTACCTCCCCGACAGTTCTAATATCATCATCAGTAATAGACAAAGCAAAATTTGAACAAAATTAGATGGAGTATACCTTTCTAGTAGCCTTCTTTCTCAAACCGATCTCCTCAATACTTGAGTATGAGGATCTTCTTATTTTGATTCCTGTTCTTTTGTAGAGTCTGATTCATCATCCTTTAAATCAAACTCTATTTTCTCTGGTTCTTCCTTACTTGGTAGAACTTCATGTTTAACGACATTGTTCATTTCTCTAAATACCACATCTCATCTATACACTACCTTCTTATTTTCTGGGTTCCAAATTTTATAACCTTTGAGATCTTTATACCCAATAAAGATACACTTTTTAACCTTATTATCTAGCTTACTCTTGTTTTCCTTTGGAACATGAAGATATGGCTCACAACCAAATACCTTGAGATGTGTGAGAGAAGGTTTCTTACCAGTCCATACCTCTTGTGGAGTCTTGTCATCCAACACTGATGATGGTGGTCTGTTGACCAGGTAACATGCAGTACCCACTGCCTCTTCCCATAATTATTTCCCTAACTTGACACCACTTAGCATGGACCGTGTTGTTTCCATCACCATCCTATTCATTCTTTATGCAACTCCATTTTGCTGAGGTGTATATGGAGTAGTCATCTTCCTTGATATGCCACACTTCTTACAAAATTATTCAAATTCATTCTTGCATAACTCTTCGCCATTATCTATCCTCAACACCTTAATTCTTTTCTCTGTTTGATTCTCAACAAGAGCCTTAAACTCTTTAAACCTGTCAAATAATTCAAATTTATTCCTGAGAAAATATATCCAAGTATTCCTTGAGAAGTCATCTATAAATAAGACATAGTACACATATTTTTCCAATGATGGGACTGACATAGGTCCAAAAACATCATTGTGAACTAGCTGTAAAATTCTTTCTTCCCTCGTTGCACCAGAGTGGAATCTTACTCAATTTTGCTTCCCATATACACAATGTTCATAGAAATAAAAATCTAGAGAGAAGTTAGAAATACCTTCAAGCATACATTTACCATGTAGTAGTCAAAGACCCTTCTCTCTGATATGCCCCAGTCTTTGATGACACAACATAACCTTTTCTCCATAGACTCTAGGAATGCTTTTTTCTTCAACTCCAATATCAGGAACAATGGAACTATTACACCCATCACTAATAGTTCTTCCTTGCATATTATACAAAGTTCCAAATGAAACTCCCTTCAACAACATCGTTGCTCCTCGAACCATCATGCAGGTTTCCCTTTCAAATATTTTTTTTACCCCTGCATCGTCCATTTTTCTTACAGAAATAAAATTTCTGGACAATCCTGGGATGTGAAGAACACCATGTAGTTTTCTAATCCTTCCATATATGAGCCTCAACTTGAATTTTCCTTGACCTATGATTATGGTTGTTGAGTCATCACCTAGGAAAACATTACCTCCATCATACCTTTCATATTCACAGAACCACTCCCTGTGGGGAGTCATATGAAAGGATGCACCTAAGTCAGCCAACCATGCCTCATGATCTACATGCATTCTTTAAGAATCCAAGTACACATCCCATCCTTCTTCCTTGGATGTATTTTCTTCTGTAGAAGGAGATTCTTTAGATCCCTTCTTTTTCTCAACTTTGTATCTACACTGCTTCTTGTAGTGCCCTTCTTTTCCACATCTCCAACATACCTTTACAAACTTTCTAGGAGATTTAGATCCAACCTTAGACTTAGATATCCCACTTGATAACTTAGATATATTTCTTTCCTGGGAGCGTCCTCTTGAAAATAATGCGTTTGTTCTCTGTCCTTCCATATTATTCCATCTCATCTCCTCCGATTGCAAGGATGAGACCACTTCATCAAACTTCAAGGAAATTGTATTACTACCTATGGACACAACCAAACTATCCCATGAGTCTAGTAAATAACACAATAAACTGATACACTTATCTTCATCTGAAATTTTAATCTCAACATATACTAACTAACGTACCAAAGTATTGAAGGCATTCAAATTCTCTACCACTGAGTCTCCATCTCTCATCCTCAGGTTATACAACTTATTTCTTAGGAACAATTTATTTACTAGGGACTTAGATTGATACAACTTCCCCAACTTATCCCATAAATCCTTGGTTGTAGCTTCCTCTGACACATTCAGTAATACTGAACCTGAGAGACAAATCGGATTGTGGTCTTCGCCTTCAGATCCAACTTTTTCTAGTCATTTACTGAAGTTCCTTTAGGTGCAGTACCTAGATCTACCATGATTCACTGATCTCTTTCCACCAACATATATTCCATCTTGAGCTTCCATAGCTCAAAACTTTTCCCATTAAAATTCTCGTTCTTCATTTTCAAATTTCTTGCAATTTCTTTTCACCTAAAAAATCAATATCACATATCTCCCAATGTAACAAGGCTTATCACAGTCTTGAGCCAAACCCTTGACCAAAAAGGTGTCTCCTTGAAGCCAACAAAGCTCTGATACCAAATGTAGATTTTAACCTTGTACAATATTTACTGCAAACAAATTTTCAATAAAATAATAGAAAATACACAATGGAAAATACAAACATTACACAAAGATTTTTCCCCTGGAAACCCAAACTGGTAAAACCAACATATTCTATATTCATTCATTATGATACATTGTTTACAATAAAATATACATATAGGAGCCAACAACATCCAAAAACCTAACCAAATGATCTGGATTAGTAAAAAACCTTAATTCCTTAACCGAAAATAGAAAACCATCGACAAAAACCATGTGCCAAAAAACACCCAACAATGGACATGAAAATTGAGGCAACATGAAAAACGAGGCAAAAATGTGACACGTTTCCTAAGGATATTATTTTTCTTGGGGGAATTACCTATGAACCCTCGCATGGTGGGATGTCGCCCCTCTGCACCCCCAAAGGGGGGGATGTCTCCCCCTTTCACCCCCTAAGGGGGGGCCTAGCAATCCCCCCTCAAACCCCCCAGTGCACCTGGCACAACATAGACACTACTAATGCAAAGAATATAGCACATGCCCAACATGGAGCAAATTGATTTCTTTCCAATTTTGTCAACACATTTATAAACTAATTCTGGCTCTAGACAAACTGAGTATTCATTTGATCAAAGTGTTGAACCAAGAGAGTAACCAGATCTGGTTCAATATTGGTCGAGGTATTTGTCTTTGCCTCAACCATGACTCGAGAAAAATGAAAAGGATCAATCCTTGAGCTGAGAATATTTTCCTCGATCTACGTACTACACTCTTTGGATTTTTCAAAAGTATTTGTTTCTTTATCCTTGAGGAGAAAATACAATTTTCCTTCAAAATCATTCATGTAGAGGACATGAACGACTATTGTTGGTAGATGTAGGTCAATCGAGATCTAGTCATAAAGTTTGTCAAATCTAATGTCAAACTCTTTCATTGTTTCATTTTCCTTTTTCTTGATTTGATTAAACTTTGCTAGTAGTATCCCACTATCCTTCTTTGTTGAATATGTTCTCTTGAGAAACTTAGCAAAATCGTCAGAGGATGTGAAATGATTATCAATTAGTCCTATGAACCACCTCTAGGCATCTTTAGTAAGAAACATGGCTAAAATCCTCATCATAATGTTCTATTCCTGCATTCAATAGTTCCACACCCACCACATATAAGTGCTCTTATGGTGTAATCACATTTTTTTCGTTAAAATTTGGTGATCACTTATGAATTTCCTTGGGAACGGTGTTGGGATACCCAGATATAGTATCCAAGTTCAATGGTTTGAAAAGGATTCTAGTCTAAGTGTGGGCCATTGTGTTGAGGGGAAGGTAACCTCAAAATAATTTTTTGACAATGGGGGAATTATGAGGAGGCCTTCTTCAGTAAACCTTAGAAGGATTGAATATTCTATAGGAAAGGGATGGTGGGTTCCTAAATGGTAGAGTTTCTAAATGAGGTTTATGGAAGGCTCATCAATAATGGAAAGGGAAATTCCCTCAAATGAAGTCACTAGGAAAGCTAGGGGTAAAGTATTTGGGATCAAAGCTTTCCAAAGTATCGTTAGGGATCGGAAGACGATTCAAAATCCTCTGAGGAAATGATGCCAAAATGTTATCGTAGAAATTGTAGGTTGGGAAAATCCCCACCCAAACCCTAAGAGTGTGACAACTACGGGATTACCTACCCACTATCACCTTATATAGACACTCCCCTCGCTTTAGTGATGAAAAATCACCACAAGGGGGAATCCTAGTGACCCTTGGGGATTGAGATGGAAAGTGAGAATATGATGGTGAATACCCGTATAAGTCAGATTTGGAGAAGGATAAAGGCTTGGAGATGAAGTCTTGTTTATGAAGGCTAGTTTACAAAGTATTGTGTATCTATAGAACAATGTTAAAGATTCCTAGAACAAGACACATGACACATATACAAGCCTTAAATCAAAGGGGAAAAAGAAAGAAACCTTGCTGTCCCAAAATTTCAGAAGAACAAAGATATATATATCAGCAATGTAAGATGTCAATAGCTTCAAAAATAACCATGCAAAACACCAAATAATTTTTGGGAAATCAAGTACTAAACATGTAGGCAATATCCCAATACTTAGACACAAGTTTTGATGGTGAAAGAGGGCTGCACAATTATGTTATCAGAAATATATTAGGGCAGCCTTGTGGTTGTATAATTTTTTTTCTACAATAGCAAGTTCTAGCCACTAAAATTCACAAGAAAAACACTTGAATGAAATCCCTTGACAAGAAGAATGATTAGCACTATTTACTTGTAATTTTTAGTGGTAGAAAAGGTGACAACAATGATTAAAGAGATGTTTTATGAAGCCCTAATGGTTGTAGATTTAAATTATAACAGTAATAAGAATCAATTAGCTAAGATAGATTCCCTAGTGGCTCAATCAAGATTATAGCATGTAAAATTGATTCCAACTTGAACAAATGCAATATCTCCAAAATTCACGATTACCAATTCAATGGTTTTATTTCTCCAATGCAAATTAGACTAGTTCCTTTATCAACTGGGTTATGGAGTCTTTCATTGTAAGAGATAGTTGTGTTACCTCCCTAGGGGTGTAATCCTTTTCACTCCCTAGGGAAAACAAACTAACAAGGTAAATCTAGGAGGGTGTTAGGAGGAGTACTAGCATCCAAATATCAAGAGAGAGAAAGAGATATGCGATTTTCCCAAGAGGGGTGAAAATTTCAGCCAAAACATATGTAATTCTCAAGTGTTATGGTATGATAAAATGAAATTTCATGACCTTTATTTATACAAGGTCTCACTAACCAATTTTTCCACTTAATTAAGGGTAAAACAACAATTAGCGAGGTCAACCTCCTAATTTCCCCCCTTACAAAATATAATTTGATTTTACAAAATAAGTAAGCTCTAAAAGATAACACCATCCATCCTAGAGGTGACATTTTGGCATAATGAGCAATTCGTTGAGCAAGTTGAGGAAGTCATTGGGCTTCCAAAGGGGTAATATCCATGGTGCATGGGTCTTTCTCCATAAAAAATTCCAAATCATCATCAAGTCACCAAGACCATCAAACTCTATCCCTCAAGTGAGATGGCATGCCCTAGAAAGTGACATTTTGAGCCTCCAAGGTCAAACGTTGAGAAAAGGGGGGCTATCTTCCATCTCTGGGATGTCGTCTCCTGCCTCCAAAGGAAACATTCATCATCTAGATTTTATGAAGGCATGGGGTATGGCATATACTCTATGATCTTCATGCCCCAAAGACGACCCAAGCGAGGCTTGTTCCTTAACAAATTTCCACCAAGAAAGGTCCTGTAAAGAAAAGTAAATGCGCCCTCCAAGGGTATCAATTCAAACATATCATGCTAAGTAAAATCACATTTAATACAAGATCCATCTAAACATTTGCATCAAATATACCTTTTCAAATTAAACAAATGCTCAAAGAACCTATGCAATTTACCAAATTTAGATATGGGAGGGGTGTCGTGATGCCCTATTGGGTGAACCAATTCCTCAAGTAGGGGAGGTCCCCAAGGATAATCCTTTCTAATTCATGTAGTGGGTATGCAGTGGATGGGGTTAAAATTCTAGGTATGGGGTTTCATGACATACAAGAGCTCATATTTTTTCATTTATGGGTGCCTTTGTAGAGGGTGTGTTTCCCTTCGTATGTGATGCATGAGTTTTCCAAACCCCTTTTCCATTAATTTATTAGAGTATTTGCAAGTTGAAGCTAAAGTGGGACTTCTACCTAAGCATGAAAAAAAATTCCCATATTAACTCTACCTTGGTCATACTTGACCATGCTTCCCTAAGTTGAAGATGATATGTGGAACTTCTACCTAAGCATGAAAAACATTTCCCACACATGCTCTACCTTGGTTGGCACGTCCAACTAGTTATTTATTTTATGGGTCCCTCAAATTTTTGCAAGAAACATTTCATTATTCTCAGGATCATTGGGAGAGAATTTGGAAGGTTTATGATTGTATTTTATCTTTTTTCCAACTACAAACCTCTAGGCCTTCAACCCTTTCTTCCCATGAAATGAGGTACATGCCCTTCTTGGGTCAATAAGCCCTATGAACTAAAATATGGGGAGACAGAATATAAGAAGTAATGGAAAATGTTAAGTATGAGTGGGAATGATATGAAAACCCTTCAAGGAAAACCCCTAGTTACAACCCTTTCCCCAAGGGTGGTCACTTACTAGGAAATCATGACAGTCACCAAGGTGAAATAAGGAAAAAAACTTAGTTACCAAGAAAAAAATTCCATAATCAAGATAATTTTTAATGCAACATATTCAAATGCGTATTAAAGTGACACTTACCACGATGCCTGACTTGTTACCTCATAGATCAAGATCCACCATCTTCCAAAAGAAATTTGGTGTGGTGAATGCCATCATGGAAAATGGAGAAGTATGGAGGTGAGGCATGCTTCCATATGTGTATGTGGAAAGTATCAGTCAATCCATCTCTCAGCACTCCATGTATTCAACTTGAGGGCTTCAAGACATCATCTCCTTAGTTATCCCTAGGAATGGTGCATAACAGGTCCTTACAAAATTTAAAGATTGGTTGGAATTAATTCATTGTGCCTTAGTAGCCTTGATGAGGAGAATTTGCTTTTCCCAATTAACATGTAGCTTCTCAAGCTTTATTTTTCAAATGACACTTAGTGTTAGAAGTAGCATAGAGTATGATGAATAATCATGTTAAAGGTAGTAGGTTATTTCTTTGGTGTATTCACGCTTCTTGTTTGTGTTTCCTTGCTTTTAAATTATTACTTGACATCATGCATCATTAGATCTTTGCATTTTATTTGGTCTTGTCTAAAAAGAGAGGTA
>SNQJ01S0020385.1:109444-128403 GCA_010110895.2 Picea sitchensis | reverse complement strand
TTCTAAACCAAGGTGATCATGTCTCCCTGCCTTGTTGTACTAATATTTTTATGGTGAGAATTAGCAAGAATTGAAGATTGATGCAAAGTACAGGCCTTGGATTTACAAATATTTTCGAGGTTCTCGTGAGATCTATCATGAGCACATGTCCCCAAGTTGGAGAAAATATTATCCCCTAACATGTGGGGGTCACTTAAGGATTTTTTGACTTGTAATTTTCATCACAATCAACAGTTCCACATATTAGACTTTGCTTCAGGATGATCTATCCTTCACACAGAGGGATTTTATTTATCTATTTCTATAATGCATATCAACTTGGTAGTAGAGGACTTATACATATTTCAAATCATTTTGGCATGCTGAGGGTGTTCCATGATTTTTCACTTGGGATGACAGCACTCCATTGTTTCATAGTTTTCCATGGTTTCATTATGATACTTGATGTAGTGGTTCTTGCTCAAATGTGGTGATATTGTTTTCTATATTGATCATGATCACGGTGAACATTGGTGTGATTTTATAATTGATCATAACACTCTAAATTGTTGTTTTTTTCTTGGTTGTACCATGGTGGTTCACAATTTCCCTTTAGATAAGTGTTGCTATCTTTTTAGTCAAGTTGTACTACTAGATACCTAGGTAGGTGCATCATGTCCATATTCCTTAGCCATCTTTTACACTTTTCATCTTCCCTGTCACTTCCATGCACATTCATTATATTCCCACTCATGGTTGACTTATCATAAGTCAAACATCAAGGTCCTAAGAAAAATAGTCCCATGTAGGAAAGCCTAATCAAAAGATATAAAACGCTCAAGGTTCATGCAATTAAAAGTAAAATACCAAATAAAAAACTTGAGCAATGCCACCTTGTAATAAATCCCAATATCCCATATCTTGTGCTTAACAAGGCATATCTAAATAAAGAGACCAATCAAATAAAGAAAAAAGAAAAAGAAAGGGATGGTAACTCAATGATAAGCACTCCCTCCATAAAAGGCACTTATGTGGATGAATATTATAAACCCTAACTTTCAAAAGTTAGAGAGAGACATATACATTTTATGTGGTTATGATGGTCAACACTTGAAATTTCTCTTCCCCCTAACATCACATCCACCTCATCACATACTCCTAACTTAGTGTCCTAGGAAATGTTTCTTGGTCTTAAGAATTGCCACATATAATAGAGGTTAATTTTGTCCCCACCATGGTTAAAATTAGGATATAATAAAAGTTAAATGAGTTATTGAGAATTTAAAGGATGTTTCACCACCTAATGATACATATATCAAGGAATGACTGAGCACTATAAGTAGGCACCCCTACATTGAGATCAATGTACCATCATTAGGAGTTGCATTTCTACCTTAAAAGTTGTGTACTCACCTTGAGAATTGTGTAGCTACATTGGGATCTATGTCTACCTTGAGATCCATGTACCTATATAAAGCATTGTACTTTTGGACTGGGATCCATGACATTCTCTTACATCATTGTGACCTACCTTCGACGTTGTGACCGCATTAGGCATTGTGAACTTGCCTCAAGAGATGCAATATTGCATTGGGCATCATTAGATCCTTGGGAGAGGTCTCTTGCATTGATTATGGAGGCCATTGCACCTTGTATAACTTTCCATCACGTTTTGAGGAGTATGATATGGAGCTACTCACCTAGGAGAGATCACACATGCCACACGTGTGGTCTATTTCATCATTTTGAGTATTACGACTTGGTTGTTGAGGTTGTCATTTTGTTTCGAGGAAGTTGTTAGGACTCGTTTGACTAATTCATTTCTCATCATTGGACATCATTATATTGTTGACCATATCTTCCTAGTTAGTTTAGGAGATAGTGGTTATTTATGGATTTCTAAGCTAGATCTATGATTTTAATTTTTTGAGAAGGTTGTTAGATCTCTTTTCTATATAGAATCAACACCTTTCATTGTGAACTTTGCTAGAAGTTTATGGATAAAAAAATTTGGTTCATGTTTTGGATGGTTAATTAGAAAGCTCTCTTGGAGATTTTGTCTATATGGATGCTTAGGCAATTGGATGGATGTCAATGAATGATTGTGTGTATAGATTTGATGAGTAAGTGCCTTCTCTTTAAATCTTGTGGTATTTATTTTGAAATGTGATTAAATGTGGTATTATTTCCAAGCATTAGTTGTTTTTCCTCTTCTCTTTCCTTGATAGGTCCACTCTCAAGACCATTTGAAAATTTTGAGTGAGGATTTTCCTCTCACAATCTTGAAGTTTGTTGTCCTCTACACTATTTAATATGGTTTAAAGTATTCAAACCGATTTGTCTTTGTAATCCACCTATAAATTCTCAAGAAAATCCTTAGTCAACCCCATATGATATGGTTTGAAGTATTCTAAATTTCTACATTTAATTAGAGTAAATAAATCACATCTTATGGCTAGTCTGTTCGTTTAAATTTCATATTTGTAAGTGACATTCATTTTCAGATTTACTCTATATTTTAGCCTAACAAAATTACAATTTCATATCAATTTAAAGGGATAAAACTTATTGTTGTAATTCATTTGTTTATTTGTTCATGGTTAAGTTTCATTTATCTTTTAAACAAGTTTTATAGCAGCGTTGATCCATTTTCAGATCTGGAATTTGTGGGTGTTTCAGATCTGGAATTTATGGGAGTTAAATACACCTAGAAACACTTCACAAACCCCCCAAACTTTCCTAATCAAACTCTTAACTCAAATATGGAATTAATCCTAATTAATGAACTTAATTCTTAACCCTTTTATCATTTAAAGTTGGTTATAATTGGATAGTGATTTAGAAAACCTTATACTTGGTTAGGAAAGCCTCCCTTATGTTGGACTTATTTCAATCTAAACAGACCGAAGTAGTTGTCTGCCTCGACAAAGTCGTTGTGTGACCTCCCGGTCTTAAGGATCGTTCAATCTATTTTATGAGCCGAAGCGGCTCTTTTTGACTCCCTGCTAGAATCTCCAGTCATCGATCCACAGGTCCTTTTCAGAAACCCCCACCTATGCGAACAAAACTAGGCACGCACTACCCCTCCTTCGGGAGACCACAATGCTATGACCAAGGGCCTAACCCAAAGTTTCTTGTCACAACTCGCAATCTTGCGAGTTCATGAGTTGAATCTCCCGACTCCTCCTTTCCAGACTCACGATACCCGAAATGTCGATACGGGTATGGCTTCTCCTTGTCAGTGCCCTCTACGCATGACCAACGGCTAGGCTAAACACTAGCTCCCATCACAACTTTGTGACTTCGCGAATCGAAGGGGTTGAGATCTCATGCTCTTATCCCGTGAATCCTTGAGATGCGAGAAGTCAACGAAGTGTTGACTCCTTTCTCCAGGTGATGCGTGTCCACCTTTCAATCACACGGGCCCCACCTTGTGGTTCTGCCATGTGTTCACACGAGCCTCCACTCTCAACACTTTACGACTTCTGATGTCGAAAGTGACCCCTCTCAACCTTCAAACCCCCGAATGCATGATAAGCGATGGGGTTCCTGATCCAACAGTCCTCCCATACTCTGGATCCAATGGATGTCCTCGCTCCTCACGATTTCACTTCTTCGCGACTTGGAGCACCCAACTCTTGGGCTCTTACCTTGAGAACTTCTGAGTTCACAAGATCCGAATACTGGACCCCTTCGGCACTTCGTCGATCCCTCGATCACTACTACCTGTCCTCCTCAGATGGATGGTCATGATCTCTTCATGAATTCGCTACTCACAAAGTCGAAAGACTTCCCTCTATGACTACCGATGTCTGAATCCCCAATATGGGCGATCTCGCGACACCTGTCCTCCCGCACATGAACAACTTAGATTCTTTCGTGAATTCGGGACTTTTGATGTCGAGTGCCAAACTTTCGTCCTCAGGACTCCCAAAATCTCGAATGCCGAAATCCCGATACCGACCTCTTCCGAGACTTTCGCTATGTTTACGAGGGTTTAAATCTCGAGCTCCTCTTGACAGATCTGACGGTTGTCGGCTATTCTGAGAGAGATATAACGGCTCAGAATCTCTTCGGCTCTGCGTGCTCTTCCACTGCTCTCTGGACGTGAAATCTTCAATGGTCCAGATCTTATTTGGTTGAATCCAATGACAGTTGTGCTCCTCCTGAGCTTTGGCGCTTTCTTACCGGACTTGGAATAATTCCAAATGTTCAAAGGCCTCAACCTTTGTTTATTTTCCTTGTGATCTCTTCACCTTGGGTCTCGCCTGTGTTCTCAAAGATGCTACTCTTGCTGAGCTTATCCTTTCGAATCCTCAAAAGGATTTTGTGACTTCTGTGCCTCTGCAGAGTCTTCACGCACACAAAGGTGCTATCTCTTCTGAGCTTTTCTGAGACTCAAAATCTTAAGGAACTCAAACCTTTTTCCCTTTCTCCTTCAGATGGAGAAACTGATTCCCTCCTGGATATCCTTCACTCAAGAAACCTGATTGTTGAGTCTGCAGGGTGTTCAACAACCCTGAGAAGATCCTTCAGTGGATTCTTCTTCAAATTTACAGAACTCAACAGAGTCCTCTTCCTATTCCTGTCTGCACACTGACTCAATGCCCTCCTGGTAGAGTTGTACAGAACTCCTCAGATCTTTTGTCTTCTTCTGAACTCACAATAGAGTTCTTCTCCTGTGCACTCCTTGCATTGGCTCAGTGCCCACTTGGCACAGATTTACAGAACTCAAAGAGAGTTTCAGTCTGCAACTTTGTTCTTCTCCACAGCCTTGCCTCTTGAGGTGTTCAACAACCTCAAAGACCTTCCTCGAGTTGACGATTTCAACTCTTGTGCCCTCGGCACGTCTTTGTCTGAATCCAAAGAGTTCAGAAGTGCATCTGTGTGCATGGCCTACAGAACCCGCAGTGTTCTATCACACCCTCCTAGTGTGAAGCCTCAAAGACCTTCAACAACCCGAAATCAAATAACTCCTGCAAACTCCTAAACATACATTCACAGCATATGAAGAACACATCTAGACATTCATTCAACACAGGAAATATGCATGAAAAATTGTTGTTTGTATTAAATAGCAAATGCCTATTTTTACAAGGTATTCTTGAGCGCGAACTTCAACAGAGTTTTCGGCTTCTTGTCTTCTGCTCTCTACTTGCAGATTCTCTTCTCTCGACTAGCTCTTCTATTACCACTACCATCAAAATGAGATCGTAATTGATCTTTTACATGAGGGGGCTCTTCGAGATCTTCCCTCCAATCTCACCTACCCTATTCAATTACATTGAATGGGCTGTCTAGTCCACAATCCAGATCTAGATCTCAGCCTTACAAACATTTAAGGCCTACCTACTTCTACGCATGTGCAAAGAACAACCTCACGACTCAACAACCTAAAACATTTAATTACATTCATTAAAATTCAATTTGAAAATGAGGGTTGCACTTGTCTTCAGCACGCGATTTGAAACCGTTGACATGGCTGACTGACATGGAGAGATGCTCCTTCATCATACTCCTCAGTTGAAAAATTCATGAGCTCCTGCTCATGAGCTTCCACTCTCAACTGTGGAAATCCTCCTGGATCCCAAACAAATTTCTGGAGTTGTTCATCTACTCCATCTCCCTACTGTTGTTGCTTCTACTGCACTACTGCTTCTACTTTTCTACCTAGCCTCTCCTCACTGGCAGTCCTTGCTGACCTGATCATCAGCTCCCTGATCTTCTCGATCACTTCGTCCAGCTGTTCCAGTGGCTGGATCTGTTCATGCACTCTCCTTAGCTACATAAATTGACTGAAATTGGGCAGACCACCATGATCTCCCATGCCATCTTCTACATCTTTTGTGGCCTTAACTTGCCACCCTGCTGCAAAGTTCAGCTCTGCATTCTTCATCACCTTTTCAGCTCCTTCGCTGAAATATCTGAGCGATTCCTCAGAATGATCCGCTGCCAATACCTGCTCATGGCAGTCACCTGATATCTCTGTATTGTTCAGCCAATCCTCTAACATCTCCAGCTCCATCTCCCATTGAGTGAGCAATCTATCTGCTTGCTCTTCGGCTTCTTCTGCTGTCAGATTCAGTGCTGCATCTTCCTCAGCTTCCTGGATAACAGTATTGAGCCATTCCTCGGAATGCTCATTCTCTTCTTCTTGGGTAGCCTCAGATATCTGCTCCAATTCTTCTCTGACAGTCTCAGCTAGCTGTCCTGCTTCTGTTGTTGCTGCCTCAACATCCGCAATGCAGACTTCTGCCTCCCCTTGGGCTAATGGTAGGAATACCTGAATTCCCCCAATCATTAGAAGGCTCCTCTGATCCTCCTCTTCTGTCAGCTCCTCAGGTTGATTCAAACTCACCTCTGAGTTTATGAGACCCTCAGATAGTCTCATCTGCTCATCTTTGTCCACCTAGCAATATGGGATTTCCCTACTTCCCTCCTGACAGTCTATGGAATCAATTGATCCCATCTTTGTTCCCTTGCCCACCTGGAAAATTGGAAACTCTCAGCTGCCCTCTTGGCAGTCTATGAGATCCCGTAGTGATCTCGATCCATTGCCCACTTGGCAATGTGAAATTCTCTGGTTGTCCTCATGACAGTTTATGAGATCCCGCAGCGATCTGGACTCTTTGCCCACCTGACAATTGGGAATTTCTTCTCTGCCCTCCTGGAAGTGCTTGATATTTTCAGCTGATCCCAATCCATCCTCACTACTGAGGCTTCTCCCAGTCTCTGGCTCACATACCTAAACCACTTCCTCAGGTCCATCGAGGTTTTCAACATGCCTCAACCATCCTCTTAACAACCTACATTGTCTTCTAGCCATCAACTCCTTGACTGGCCATTTTACTTTCGTCTTCATGGGCCATTCATATACCCATCACGACTTTGCATTCTGCTGCATCTCAAATGCAAGTTCATCCCTCCTTGCCCTCATCTTGGCAAGTTCTTCATCCCATTCAGCTTTGCTCATTAGCTCTGGGTCTTTCCTTCGAGCACTTGTATAGCATTTAATAGCCATCTTGTTGTATCTTGTCTACCCTACTGGAAAATCTATTGATGTCACTCTGATCCTGAGTGTCTCCAGCCTCTTCCTATAGTCCTCCTGACCATCTTCTTGATTGCTACTTCCCTGCAACCAATCATCTACAGAGCTTCCAACACTCTGCTTTCTTCTCCTCGCTTCACCTGAAATATACATATGAAATCCCGCTCTGATACCACTTGATGTGTATCAGAGTGCTCCTTTGCCTTCAACTTCCCTTGCTTGAAATCTACAGACAATATTCAAGCTCTGATACCACTTGACGCACACGCCACCTCTACCTTGACAGTGTCGCTGCGCGACCTCTCGGTCTTAAGGATCGTTCAATCTATTTTATGAGCTGAAGCAGCTCTTTTTGACTCCCTGCTGGAATCTCCAGTGATCGATCCACAGGTCCTTTCCGGAAGCCCCCACCTGTGTGAACAACACTAGGCACAAGCTCCCCCTCCTCTGGGTGACCACAGTGCTATGACCAAGGGCCTAACCCAAAGTTACTTGTCGCAACTTTCAATCTCGCGAGTTCATGAGTCGAAGCTCCCGACTCCTCCTTTCCAGACTCACGATACCCGAAATGCCAATACAGGTATGGCTCCTCCTTGTCAGCACCCTCTACGCGTGACCAACGACTAGGCTAAACGCTAGCTCCTGTCGCAACTTTGTGACTTTGTGAGTCGAAGGGGTTGAGCTCTCATACTCTTATCTCGCGAATCCCCAAGATGTGAGAAGTCAACGATGTGTTGACTCCTTTCTCCAGGTGACACATGTCCACCTGTCAATCACGCGGGCCCCACCTTGTGGTTCTGCCACGTGTTCATATGAGCCTCCGCTCTCGGCACTTCGCGACTTATGATGTCGAAAGTGACCCCTCTCAACCTTCGAACCCCGGAATGCATGATAGGCGATTGGGTTCTTGATCCAATGGTCCTCTCGTTCTCTGGATCCAATGGTTGTCCTCGCTCCTCACAATTTCGCGACTTCATGACTTGGAGCACCCAACTCTTGGGCTCTCACCTTGCGAACTTTCGAGTTCACGAGATCCGAATCCTGGACCGCTTCGACACTTTGTCGATCCCTTGATCGCTGCCACCTTTCCTCCTCAGATGGACGGTCCTGATCTCTTTGCGACTTTGCTACTCGCAAAGTTGAAAGACTTCCCTCTATGACTCCCGATGTCTGAATCCCCGATATGGGTGATCTCGCGACACTTGTCCTCTCGTAGATAGACAACTCAGATTCTTTCACGAATTCAAGACTTTTGATGTCGAGTGCAGGACTTTCGTCCTCAGGTCTCTCGAACTCCCGAATGTCAAAATCTCGATACCAACCTCTTTCGGGACTTTCACTCTGCTTACGAGGGTTTAAACCTCGAGCTCCTCTCGACAGATCTGACAGTTGTCGGCTATTCTGAGAGAGATCCAACGACTCAGAATCTCTTCGGCTTTGTGCGCTCTTCCATTGCTCCCTGGATGTGAAATCTTCAATGGTCCAGATCTTTTGTGGCTGAATCCGACGACAGTTGTGCTCCTACTGAGCTTTGGCACTTTCTTACCGGACTTGGAATAATTCCAAATGTTCAAAGGCCTTGACCTTTGTTTCTTTTCCCTACGAGATCTTCACCTTGGGTCTCGCCTGCGTTCTCAAAGACGCTACTCCTCTTGAGCTTATCCTTTTGAATCCTCAAAAGGATTCTGCAACTTCTGCGCCTCTCCAAAGTCTTCACGCACACAAAGGTGCTATCTCTTCTGAGCTTTTCTGAGACTCAAACTCTGAAGGAACTCGGTCCTTTTTCCCTTTCTCCTTCATATGGAGAAACTAATTCCCTCCTGGCTATCCTTCACTCAAGTAACCTTATTGCTGAGTCTGCAAGGTGTTCAACAACCCTGAGAAGATCCTTCAGTGGATTCTTCTTCAAATTTATAGAACTCAACAGAGTCCTCTTCTTTTGCCTGTCTGCACATTGACTCAATGACCTCTTGACAAAGTTGTACATAACTCCTTAGAGCTTTTGTCTTCTTCTGAACTCACAACAGAGTTCTTCTCCTGTGCACTCCTTGCACTGGCTCAATGCCCACTTGGTAGAGCTTTACAGAACTCAAAGAGAGTTTTCGTCTGCAACTGTGTTTTTCTCCACAACCTTTCCTCCTGAGGTGTTCAGTAACCTCAAAGACCTTCCCTGAGTTGATGATTTCATCTCTTGTGCCCTCGGCACGTCTTTGTCTAAATCCGCAGAGTTTAGAAGTGCATCCGTGTGCACAGCCTACAGAACCTGCTGTGTTCTGTCACACCCTCCTGGTGTGAAGCCTCAAAGACCTTCAACAACCTAAAATCAAATAACTCCTGCAAACGCCTAAACATACATTCACATCATATGAAGAACACATCCAGACATTCATTCAACATAGGAAATATGCAAGAAAAATTGTTGTTTGTATTAAACGACAAATGCCTGTTTTTACAAGGTATTCCTGAGCACGAACTTCAACAGAGTTTTCGACTCCTTCTCTTCTGCTCTCTACCTGCAAATTCTCTTGTCTTGACTAGCTCTTCTATTACCACTACCATCAAAATGAGATCGTAATTGATCTTTTACATGAGGGGGCTCTTCAAGCTCTTACCTCCAATCTCACCTACCCTATTCAATTACATTGAATGGGTTGTCTAGTCCACAATCCGGATCTAGATCTCAGCCTTACAAACATTTAGGGCCTACCTACTTCTACGCCTGTGCAAAGCATGGCCTCACTGCTCAACAGCCTAAAACATTTAATTACATTCATTCAAATTCAATTTGGAAATGAGGGCTGCGCCTCTCTTCAGCATGCGATTTGAAACCGCTGAGGTGGCTGGCTGGCTGGCTGACATGGAGAGATGCTCCTGCATCACTACTTGACAATGTCAACTCTTAAACTTACACTTAAGCTTTGCACTACTTGACAATGTCAACTCTTAAACTTACACTTAAGCTTTGCACTACTTGACAATGTCAACTCTTAAATTTACACTTAAGCTTTGCACTACCGGGTGCAAGTTTGTTTGATAACAGGCCAAAAGTCCCTCCACTCCTCCAACCTCCTACCAACAGATTAGATCGAGAGTTAAGATAGGTCTAGGCTAGTTTATTTAATTTTTTTAGATTGTTAACCTAGCCTACTATGTGACATCTCTCCTATAAAACTTTGATTAAGAAAAATCCACCCATTCTAAAATAAGGTTTGCACTTGTAGGGATTTGATCCCTCTCATCCCTTGATAAATCCAGAGTTAAGATAGGTCTAAGCTAGTTTATTTAATTTTTTTTTCTGTTAACATAAATACTATATGACATCTCCCCATAAAACAATAATTTTGACAGACAGAAACTTTGATTAAGAAAAATCTATCCATTCCTCTAGAGAAAGAAGGTTAAATTTTTCAAATCATTTTGAAATCACAGCATATGTATGAGAGTGCTAATCACAGCATATGTATGAGAGTGCTTATTGGTATACTAAAACTTTAAGGAAGATAAAAAAACATCCAAAACAGAAAATAATTCTACGAAGAGATAATACACATCATTTGGACAGGTTTGGTGTTAATCACCTTGAAGCTGCTTATCCTGTCCAGTTTATATAAGCTATATTATCTATATCTATAATGAAAATTATACCATTGAAATATTCATTTACAAAACATATACAGTCCCTTACAGCCATCTTAGCGCTTAAGCCGATTTTAATTTAAAAAGTAGCGTCTTGCCAAACTGCCTCACCAAGCCTTATCAAATAAAATAATACCCAACAAAATATTTGCTGGTAGATAATTAAAGTTACAGAGGTCATGCCCCTGCAAAGACACTGCCATTATTGATCTCAAAGACACTCCCATTATTGATCTCATACTTGAAAACAAATTTGTGAGACAAAAATGCATCAATTAGCAATTTAGCAATTCTTTAGTCCATTTTTATGCCTCTCCATTGTCTGTCAGCAGGCTCAATCACGTGAACACTTCCATCAGTCAATCCTACAGCAAACTGATTAGGCTCAAGTGGATGTGCAGCCATTACAACTGGATAGGTACTGCGACTGCACATGGATAGGTAATTCATTAAGTTGGATTAAATTACAATACTAGGACTCACGACTATAGTTAAAGATTCATATCATCATGCATAATACATAATCCTTCTCTTTGCAGAGAGAAACACCTTACCTAATTGTAGGAGTAATACGACAGCGTGGCCTTAGGTCATAGGCATCAAATACACAAATTGAACCATCAAAGAAACTGGCATAGACTAGTAGGCTGTCACATGAATACGTGGCACTTGAAATAGGTGCAAGCATCGGAGCCTGAGTTGTCCACTGAAAAGAGTAGATAGTCATTTTCTATTCTTTAATTCTAATACAGCATACCATCGTCACTTTCCATTCTTCAATTTTTAAGACAGCATACCTCCATTTTTATTAAATATGATTACACAGTAAATGTTAAAAACTGCAATAGGACAAAAGGTTAAGCTCAAGAGTTATTGGCTCAATATATATGTAAGCATAGAATCTTACATGGCACAAACATTCCAATTTAAAAGCATCATAAGTAGCAATGTGGTTCTCCTGCACAACTAACAAGTGAACCTGATCATTATGAAACTGAAATCTAGTATCTACAAGTGATGATGACGATCTTTCTGCCTGTGAATGCACAGTTTTTGATTTCAGCTTTTCCCATCCATTTAAGCCCCAAGTACACAGCTTCCAACACAACATTGATTTATGTCAAAAGGTTAGCTGATATCTTAAATGGTGAAGTAGATGATCTGGTTAATTCTAAAGAGATTAGAATTTGTACCTGTGTATCACCTCCAGAGGATATCAACACATTTAAAAATTCAGAAAATGCCAAGCAAGTTATTCTCTTCTGATGCCCCCTAAGTTTAGCTTCTACCTGTGCTTAAAATCCATTTAGTGACATTGTAGTAAAAACATAAAACATCAAGAAAAAATAGTAGACCTTGCAAGGAAAAATGTAAATACACAGCACCTTATTGCTTTGAACATTGTAAATTTGAATTGTTGAATCCTCCATTCCAATAGCAATGATGTTAGTATCTTGAGGGTGGAAAGCTAGACACGTTGCGGCTTGTGGAAAGGGCCGGAAGGTTGCCATGACCTACATTAATATGGGTGTCACTCGTATATATAGATTACTAGGATACTATCCACTTCTCCGTCCACCTCAAACAGTTTTCATCCATGTCATACATACTTTACAATGTTACACTGTATAAATCCATGAATTCACCAGATTATCACAGAGCCTTGAGAAAAAACAGTCATATATGAAAAGAACATGAGAACAATAATTGCTGACAGAGCCTTGGGAAAAAACAGTCATATATGAAAAGAACATGAGAACAATAATTGCTGAAGCAAATAAGAAACAAATGCAAACAAGCTTATTGGTTTAGAAAAGAATGCCTCACCTCAAATTCTTTTATGTTATACAAGGACAATTTGTCAGCAAAAGTAGATATTACATATTTGTCATCCTTTGACAAAGCTATGCAGGGAACATGTTCTTCTAGACCTCTGTAAATAGTGTTATCTTTTATAAGGATCCCACGGAATGAGTGCCAAAACTGTGGTCCAACTTTTGTTGTAACCTGTAAAATATGTTCCAAACATTTATTCAACTTAAACGTGTGGTGACGACAACATACAACTAGTGCAACTGAAACTCGATGACATTGTCCATTTGAAAGACGCACCTTGCCAGATGGATTCGAATCATTATGTTGCCATTTCCATAGCTTATGTGTATCATTAGTGCCCAAGGCTAAGAGACAAGAACCTGAGTATGTGTAAAGTAATCTATAAATCTGCAAAACACAGCAAAGAAAATTAGAAGTGTGAGAGAGAGCATGCAAATACGATTGAATAGTTAACCTTAATCTAGTAGACATAAAGAAAAAGCTTGCCTTTTCTGTTGACCGTCCAGAGAGCAATCTGATAGACCTACAATAGACTTGATTTGTCACCCCAACAAACTTGCAGGTTTTGCTTTTGTCTGCACCCTCATCCCCCATCCTATTGCTGTCAACACTATTCTGTAGTCGTGTGTTGAACATTGATGTTAGTTCTAGCTATTCCATTAAAACAACTAATACTTAAACATAATTAGCATTCAAAACAAATGATTAGTAAGAAATATATTACCAGCTAACTTAGTAAGAAATATATTACCAGCTAACTTATCAACTAGATAATGTAAAATATTGCACAAGATCCAAACATAGTGAGAGTTCAAGGCTCACCTTCGATACTGCTGCCAGAATTCTTTCTGACTTTTCTGGTGTGCCAGGAACAGGGATAGTTACATTTGCAGCAGCAATGTGATTTAGAACTGGACCCTGCATTTCAGAGATAATACAATTAAGAATTGGACATGATTTTGATGCATACCTACATTGAATGTGCTGTGTGGCAGCATACTACCTTTGTTTCCACTGACTCTTGTGGCACCCTTCTATTCTCTAGCATACAAAGACACTGAAGTCCATCGGCATTAGCTAAGATCTTGATCTCATTATCACTTGTTGTAGTAGTCAGAAGAGTGTTGGAACCTGGCCTGCAAACATCAACCTTAATGAACAGAGAAAGATAAATACTTTAGACACAGGCAACAAAACAGAGATGGAGGTAATGATATTCTTTATTGCTCCGTGGAGAAATGCTTTATAAGTATCAAAAAATTTGAATTCTTCATTTAAACTAAAGATATTCCAAAGCATACAGAAAGCCAAACGCTTGAGAAACCTCCAAATAAGTGTTGTAACAGCCCAACAAAAATAACCTTCTTTATTAAAACGGTACAAAAATAACCTTCTTTATTAAAACGGAACGGAGATGAATGATAACCTACAAAGAGGGAAAAGACTCAATCAATATAGTATCCAACCATAATTAGAAAACTTTTAAATATTTTGGGTTTCAACTGACTTAAACTCTATCACAATTCCAGATTTATATTTTTTAACGATAATGTTTTACTGCTAATCAACCCTCAACGTCAGTTGTTGAAAATATATTTTCAATATTTTGGGTTTCAACTGACTTAAACTCTATCACAGTTCCAGATTTAGATTTTTTAACGATAATGTTTTACCGGCAAGCAACCCTCAACGTCAGTTGTTGAAAATATATTGGCCAGTTGTTGAAAAGATATTGATATTATCCATGTTCCAAAACTTAATTTGATAATCATCTCCGGCTGCTAGGAACCTATTTTCTGTTGTATCAAAATTCACCAAATACGAGGACCGTTTTTGAAGGCCAGAATACTTCCGCTTGATTTCTATTTCAATTTCATCCCACTCAACTAAGTATAGCTCTCCTTATTTGCTTAAATACCAAATGAGAAAAGCCTAATCACAAAGAAGATAAACCAGAATAAAAAATATCCTTAAATGCTCTTGAAAAAGCAGGTAAAACAAATTTTGTGAATTTCTATCCTTATTTCTCATTCAAACCAGCTAAACCCCTCTCTATATAAGTATAACATTAAATTTCACATAACAAATTTTGTGAATTTCTATCCTTGATTTTTATTCAAACCAGCTAAACCTCTCTATATAAGTATAACATTAAATTTCACATAACAAGGGAGATAATCAAAATAAGGTTTTCATTGCCCTCAAGAACGGTATAGAAGGATTTACAATTATTTTCCATACAAATCAAAATTAAAATAAAAAATTACTTATAAAATTGAAATGAAAATTATTTCATATTTTTTTTAAATGAAAATGAAAATTATTTCATACTTTTTTTAAATGTAAGGTAAGGAAATTTTTCTTAATATGTTTTACCTTTCATTACGCTCAATTTTACGAGTATTATACTCCTTAAACTTCTAAGGGAATATTCTAAAGCCTATGGAATAGTGCAGCTGCGGTACGCTCAACTTCTTACGGTAATCTAGCCTCTCCCGTTATCCCTTCCCGGTATCCCATTCCCTCGAAGATGTTGGTGCCCGTTGCGCTGGACGGACGAGCGAATATTGGCTGTCCATCATTCATTTGAAAATATTATTCGGATCGGATAAGAGGATCGTGATAGAAGCTATTTAGAGAAACCTTATCTAAGCTCATCAGATCTAGACCAACCAGAAAACAAAGAAGATATCCTCTTCTTAGGCTCAGACCAGCCCGAGACAGTCTCAGTAAGCTCCACCTGAACTCGCTAGCCCGCCTAATCTTCCTTTCGATCCCTCCCCTGACATCTAGAAAGACAGCTGGCCAGCACTACGACTACCAAAGACTGCCCGAAATCAATCTTAATCGCAACCGGTTAGAAAGCCTTTCACTTCGCCCGGGCTCTTTAAAATAGGCAATAACGTTTAGGTAGTGGCTAGACCTCACGAGAATCTCCCGTCACATCCATTCATCGAACCAACATACGCCAGAGATTCTGTTTCCAAGTTGCCACCGGACGACGAGACAAGTCCGCCATACGTGATAGTGAAGCAGTTGAACCAGAAGCATAACCAGACGCACCAGTAGCATAAGTCGATCCAGGACCAGCATATCCATCAGTAGAGGTCACAGCTGATCTTTACCCAGTTGCTCTTAGCTTGAACAAGGCTGCGAGGATCAATAGTGAGTGATTCCTTCTAACTGAACGGGTTCCTTCTAACTGACTTTCATTGTTTTTATGATTCCAAAATTTCCTCAATATATTTTACTTTTTATTTTTTTATTCTTTTTATAAGTTTTTTTTTTTATTAGTCATTTTCCCTTATATCTTAGGAATAAAAAAAATGGTTAATATGTTTTACTTTTTATTCTTTTATTGTTTTTAAAAGTTTTTCTCTTTTACTTATCATTTTCTCCGATCTCTCTTTTTTTTTAAATAAAAAAAGTGATAAATCCTTTGTCCCTATACAAAATTTCACAGCTTGCTACCTGTTCTGCCAAATCAGTGGAAACCAAAATAGGTGACAACCTTTATACTTGTGGCCAAAAGTAGCAGCCACCACTTGCTCTGCCATACATATGGAAACCAGAGCAAGTGACAACAGATAGTGTTGATAGTGCTATCTACACATGCATTCAAACACTAATAATTCAAACTGAATAGAAATCCTAAGCACGAACATAAGAAAAAAAACCCATCGCCTTGCAAATGGAGTGCAAAGGGCTGAGAAACTTTAAACATTGGAAGGGTTGTTTGAATAGTGAAACCTGTCATCCGAAGAGCTTCCATGAGGAGTGTTGTTGTGAGGAGTGAATGCAAAAGGTTGCGCACAGGTCGGGCATCTCTGTTTGATCGGCGTGTTCGAGAAGGCGTTGAACATCATGTTGATTCTGCTACTAAGGAGGGTGTGTCGGTGGAGTTGCTCCATCATATACCTCCTCATATCAAAGACGAGCTCCAAGTGCTCCGCATTAAGGAGGATGGGTGGACTCTGGTCACGTTCCATGTTCGAGTTGAGAAAAGGAGGCTCAGTTGGGAGATCCATCCGGGGGATTTCCTCTTGGACAATGCAAGTAGATCCCTCCATGGATGTCTCTGTATCCATTGCTACAATGCTGGTGTTGGGTCTATCGTGGGGGTCCGAGACCATGTAGAGGAGGAAGTCTGATGGAACCTGAATTAGTTCCTCTGGGATCTCCTCCTCCACATAGGCTATTGGAGGCGTCGCTGACTCCTTGGTTCGTTGAGTCCGAGCTATGGAGGAGGCTCTCTCTAATTCACATAGGCTTCTCTGCCTTGCAACGTAACAGTACCAAGAGGGTCCCCTCCTGTGTTTCTGTCACTCATGTGGCATGGAAGAACCTGGAGGCCAGATAAATATGAGAATGAGGACTCACCGAGCCAAATAGATGAGTAGAGTGAAGCCTCGACATAGCAAGGAAACATAATGTAACATGCCATGGCCAACCTAGAGTAATATCCGTGAGACTGATATGATTGCGCAACCTTCTCCCGTACCTTTCGTCATCCCCCTGCCGTGGCTTATTGAGGAAGTACCAAGTGCTTTAAGTAGAATACGACTTCTCTAAATCAAGCACCTGGTCATCCTCCTTAGGATGAGGACAAACATAATAAATAGAAGCTTGGTGACCCTCAAATGTGTACTGTTTGTGGCATGTTACTGCATCCCATACCTAAACAATAGCCAACTAATTGATTTAGTAGCTGATCAGGCTGGTAAACATACATGATGATAAAAGGAATTCAAATTGACTATTTTTTAACAGCATTGAGTCATCATTGGGAACGTGTACGCTTAAATAATTCAGGGATCAAGTACTAGATTTACCGTGATGGTCATATCATTCCTACAAGAGATAACATAGAGTTGTTTCTTAGGGTGGGCAAAGGCAATATCGTTCACACCACCAATATGTGCATGAATCTACAAAGTAGTTTTTATATTGTTACTTACAGCCTTATACAACAAAAGAAACTGCAACGAAATGCAACCTATGTTTGAGCTTGAATATGAACCTCAAGGTGTTCCCTCAACTTGTCAGTCGGGATATAAGCATATACAGGAATGATATGCTTGGAAAATGCTATTCTTGCAAGTCATGTAAAGTCAATCACAGTATCTCCCATATAGTTATTATTTCTATGGTAGTAATGGCTTTTATCTATATACCATATGAAGAAATTGTCATGACACAAAAAAATTGTCCAAACACCTAACCTTAACACCAAGGAGGATTTACATACCAACCATTGCTCCACCTTGGCTCCAAATACACTGATACAGCTGATCATTCCAAAAGAGATAACTAAACAAATATAACATAAAATGTATGAGTTTTCCAAAAGTCAATGTTGTTAAGAAACACCTTTTAGGAAAGCACTTGTGCTTGTGAACAAATAAGCATAGAATATATTTCTTCACCCAAATTGATTAAATGATATGCTAAGAGTATAAAATATATTTCTTCACCAGAATCTCCTCCCTAGAGTGACCTAGTCACCCTTGAAGTGCGGGATCTACATCGAGGTGACATTGGGTGTAGGATCCCCAAATTATAGCACTTGTTCTGAGGTTGGGCTGGGATTTTTCCAAACTGCAACTTGAGCTCTAACACTGCTAATTAGGACCGAAGAAAATCAGAACACATACATCAAAACATTATATGGTAGTAGAAGTTGCAAAACAACTAAGGTGAAACGTTCCTGAGAAATTACAAGTAAGGACTATAAAACCCAGAAATGGGTTTGGATGCTGCACTTATTGACACTATTAAACAATCCTCATGAGCAAGGCATTCATAAAATGTAGGTAATGTAGCATGCACCTACGCTCTTGCTTCTTGAAAAAATCACATTAGATATATCTTCTATAAAAGATTTAAAAGTGTTAATGAAGAAGACTTAACGATGAAACGAAGAGAGAAGTAGAACCTTTGAATAATGAGGGTTATAATCCTTGACTCTCTATTACTGGGAAATTCCAGCCTTGAAGGGACAAGGGGGTGCGTACAGACTACTCTACACAACAAAGTTTAAAATATTGCGCACCAAATAGGCTACATGACAGAGTTGTCAAGACCACTGTGTAGTGCACAGACTGCTCAGATTGCTGTGCACTATGAATACACACACTAAATAAAATGATATACGAATGCAGAATAAAACGGTGCTATGCTTTATCACATAAACTCAGAAATAACATAGAAACTTATCTAAACACCAAATACTTGATATTAATGAACTTCGACACAATGCGCTCTGATTACAAAATACAGTGACAAAATGAACTTCGGCTCTGATACTTCTTCTGTCAACTCTTTAGCTGTTGTTGGTTCTCTCCCTCTCTTTGTGTATCTATTCCTGTATCTATCCATTTGTCTGTCTATCTACTAATTGAATCGAATCAGACTATTATAGACTCTGAATGTGACTTCCTACAAAAAGACTCAACATTAA
>SNQJ01S0020385.1:93490-106011 GCA_010110895.2 Picea sitchensis | reverse complement strand
GCAAAGATCTAATGATGCATGATGTCAAGTAATAATTCAAAAGCAAGGAAACACAAGCAAGAAGCGTGAATACACCAAAGAAATAACCTACTACCTTTAACAAGATTATTCATCATACTCTATGCTACTTCTAACACTAAGTGTCATTTGAAAAATAAATATTGAGAAGCTACCTGTTAATTGGGAAAAGCAACTTCTCCTCATAAGGCTACTAAGTCATAATGAATTAATTCCAACCAATCTTTAAATTTTGTAAGGACCTGTTATCCACTATTCCTAGGGATAACTAAGGAGATGATGTCTCAAGGCCCTCAGGTTGAATACATGGAGTACCGAGAGATGGATTGACCGATACTTTCCACATACACAGATGGAAGCATGCCTCACCTCCATACTTCTCCATTTTCCATGATGGCATTCCCCACAAAAAAAAAATTTTGGAAGATGGTGGATCTTGCTCCATGAGGTAACAAGTTAGGTATCATGGTAAGTGTCACTTTAATATGCATTTGAATCTTTTGCATTAAAAATTATCTTGATTATGGAATGTTTTTTTTGGAAATTAAGTTTTTTTCTTTATTTCACCTTGGTGAGTGTCTTGATTTCCTAGTAAGTGACCACCCTTGGGGAAAGGGTTGTAACTAGGGGTTTTCCTTGAAGGGTTTTCATATCATTCCCACTCATACTTAACATTTTCCATTACTTCTTATCTTTTGTCCCCCCATCTTTTAGGTCATAGGGCTTATTGACCCAAGAAAGGCATGTACCTCATTTCATGGGAAGAAAGGGTTGAAGGCCTAGAGGTTTGTGGTTGGAGAAAAATAAAATCCAATCATAAACCTTCCAAATTCTCTCCCAACGATCCCAAGAATAATGAAATGTTTCTTGCAAAAATTTGAGGGACCTGTAAAATAAATAACTAGTTGGACATGCCAACCAAGGTAGAGCATGTGTGGGAAATGTTTTTCACGCTTAGGTAGAAGTTCCACATATCATCTTCAACTTAGGGAAGCATGGTCAAGTATGACCAAGGTAGAGTTAATGTGGGAAATGTTTTTCATGCTTAGGTAGAAGTCCCACTTTAGCTTCAACTTGCAAATACTCTAATAAATTATTGGAAAAGGGGTTTGGAAAACTCATGCATCACGTACGAAGGGAAACACACCCTCTACAAAGGCACCCATAAATGAGACAATATGATCTCTTGTATGTCATGAAACCCCATACCTAGAAGTTTAACCCCATCCACTGCATTCCCACTACATGACTTAGAAAGGATTATCCTTGGGGACCTCCCCTACTTGAGGAATTGGTTCACCCAATAAGGCATCATGACACCCCTCCCATATCTAAATTTGGCAAATTGCATAGGGTCTTTGAACATTTGTTTAATTTGAAAAGGTATATTTGATGCACATGTTTAGATGGATCTTGTATTAAATATGATTTTACTTAGCATGATATGTTTGAATTGATACCCATGGAGGGTGCACTTAATTTTCTTTGAAGGACCTTGCTTGGTGGAAATTTGTTAAGAAACAAGCCTCGCTTGGGTCATCTTTGGGGAATGAAGATCATAGAGTGGATGGCATACCCCATGTCTTCGAAAAATCTAGATGATGAATGTTTCCTTTGGAGGTAGGAGACGACATCCTAGAGATGGAAAGATAGCCCCCCTTTTCCCAATGTTTGACCCTGGAGGCTCAAAATGTCACTTTCTAGGGCATGTCATCTCACTTGAGGGATAGAGTTTATTGGTCTTGGTGACTTGATGATGATTTGGAATTTTTATGGAGGAAGACTCGTGCACCATGGAGATTACGCCTTTGGAGGCCCAATGACTTCCTCAACTTGCTCAACGAATTGCTCATTATGCCAAAATGTCACCTCTAGGATGGATGGTGTCATCTTTTAGATCTTACTTATTTTGTAAAATCAAATTATATTTTATAAGGGGGGAAATTAGGAGGTCGACCTCCCTAATTGTTGTTTTACCCTTAATTAAGTGGAAAAACTAGTTAGTGAGACCTTGTATAAATAAAGGTATGAAATTTCATTTTATCATACCATAACACTTGAGAATTACATAAGTTTTGGCTGAAATTTTCACCCCTCTTGGGAAAATCGCATATCTCTTTCTCTCTCTTGATATTTGGATGCTAGTACTCCTCCTAACACCCTCCTAGATTTACCTTGCTAGTTTGTTTTCCCTAGGGAGTGAAAAGGCTTACACCCCTAGGGAGGTAACACAACTAGCTCTTACAATGAAAGACTCCATAACCCAATTGATAAAGCAACTAGTCTAATTTGCATTGGAGAAATAAAACCATTGAATTGGTAATCGTGAATTTTGGAGATATTGCATTTGTTCAAGTTGGAATCAATTTTACATGCTATAAGCTTGATTGGACCACTAGGAAATCTATCTTAGCTAAGTGATTCTTATTATTGTTATAATTTAAATCTACAACCATTAGGGCTTCATAAAACATCTCTTTAATCGTCGTTGTCACCTTTTCTACCATTGAAAATTACAAGTAAATAGTGCTAATCATTCTTCTTGTCAAGGGATTTCATTCAAGTGTTTTTCTTGTGAATTTTAGTGGCTAGAACTTGCTATTGTAGAAAAAAAATTATACAACCACAAGGCTGCCTTAATATATTGTTGATAACATAATTGTGTAGCCCTCTTTCACCATCAAAACTTGTGTCTAAGTATTGGGATATTCCCTACATGATTAGTACTTGATTTCCCAAAAATTATTTGGTGTTTTGCATGCTTATTTTTGCAGCTATTGACATATTACATTGTTGATATATATATATCTTTGTTCTTCTGAAATTTTGGGACCACAAGGTTTCTTTCTTTTTCCCCTTTGATTTAAGGCTTGTATATGTATCAGGTGTCTTGTTCCAGGAAGCTTTAACATTGTTCTACAAGTACACAATACTTTGGAAACTAGCCTTCATCAACAAGACTTCATCTCCAAGCCTTTATCATTCTCCAAATCTGACTTATACGGGTTTTCACCATCATATTCTCACTTTCCATCTCAATCCCCTAGGGTCACTGGGATTCCCCCTTGTGGTGATTTTTCATCACTAAAGCGAGGGGAGTGTCTATATAAGGTGACAGTGGGTAGGTAATCTCATAGTTGTCACACTCTTGGGGTTTGGGTGGGGATTTTCCCAACCTACAATTTCTATGATAACATTTTGGCATCATTGCCTTGGAGGATTTTGAATCCTCTTCTGATCCCTAACGATACTTTGGAAAGATTTGATCCCAAATACTTTACCCCTATATTTCCTAGTGACTTCATTTGAGGGAATTTCCCTTTCCATTGTTGATGAGCCTTCCATAAATCTCATCTCGAAACTCCACCATTTAGAAACCCACCATCCCTTTCCCCTAGAAGATTCAATCCTTCTAAGGTTTACTGAAGAAGGCCTCCTCATAATTCCCCCATTGTCAAAACATTATTTCAAGGTTACCTTCCCCTCAACACAATGGCCCACACTTCGACTAGAAACATTTTCAAACCATTGAACTTGGCTACTATATCCGAGTATCCCAACACCATGCCCAAGGAAATTCATAAGTGATCACCAACGTTTAGAGAAAACAATGTGATTACACCATAAGATCACTTATATGTGGTGGGTGTGGAACTATTGAATGCAAGAATAGAACATTGTGATGAGGATTTTAGCCATGTTTCTTACTAAAGATGCCTAGAGGTGGTTCATAGGACTGCTTGATAATCATTTCACATCCTCTAATGATTTTGCTAAGTTTCTCAAGAGAACATAATCAACAAAGAAGGATAGTGGGATACTACTAGCAAAGTTTAATCAAATCAAGAAAAGGAAAATGAAACAATGAAAGAGTTTGACATTAGATTTGACAAACTGTATGACTAGAACTTGATTGACCTACATCTACCAACAATAGTCGTTCATGTCCTCTACATGAATGATTTTGAAGGAAAAAATTATTTTCTCCTCAAGGATAAAGCAAAAAATACTTTTGAAAAAACCAAAGAGTGTAGTATGTAGATCGAGGAAAATATTCTCAACTCAAGGATTGATCCTTTTCAATTTTCTCGAGCCATGGTTGAGGCAAAGACAAAGACCTCGTCCAATATTGAACCAGATATGATTACTCTCTTGGTTCAAAACTTTGATCAGATGAATACTCAGTTTGTCTAGAGCCAGAATTAGTTTATAAATGTGTGGACAAAATTGGGAAGAAATAAATTTGCTCCATGTTGGGTATGTGCTATATTCTTTGCATGAGTAGCAGTGTCTACGTTGTGTCGGGTGCGTAGGGGGGTTTGCTAGGCCCCCCATTAAGGGTGAAAGGGGGAGACATCCCCCCCTTTGGGGGTGCAGGGGGGCGACATCCCCCCATGTGAGGGTTCATAGGCAATGCCCCCGAGAAAAAAAAAATCCTCGGGAAATGTGTCACATTTTTGCCTCATTTTTCATGTTGCCTGAATTTTCGAGTCCATTGTTGGGCGGTTTTTTGGCACATGGTTTTTGTTGATGGTTTTCTATTTTCGGTTAAGGAATTAGTGTTTTTTACTAATCCACATCATTTGGTTAGGTTTTTGGATGTCGTTGGCTCCTATATGTATATTGTATTGTAAACAATGTATCACAATGAATGAATATAGAATATGTTGGTTTTACCGGTTTGGGTTTCCATGGGAAAAATCTTTGTGTAATGTTTGTATTTTACATTGTGTCTTTTCTATTCTTTTACTGAAAATTGGTTTATAGTAAATATTGTACAAGGTTAAAATCTACATTTGGTATCAGAGCTTTGTTGGCTTCAAGGAGACGCCTTTTTGGTCAAGGGTTTGGCTCAGGACTATGATAAGCCTTGTTACATTGGGATATCTGTGATATTGATTTTTTAGGTGAAAAGAAATTGCAAGCAATTCAAAAATGAAGATCAATAAGTTTAATGGAAAAAGTTTTGAGCTATGGAAGCTCAAGATGGAATATATGTTGGTGGAAAGAGATCAGTGGATCGTGGTAGATCCAGGTACTGCACCTATAGGAACTTCAGTAGATGACTAGAAAAGTTTGGATCTGAAGGCGAAGAACACAATCCGACTGTGTCTCTCATATTCAATATTACTGAATGTGTCAGAGGAAGCTACAACCAAGGATTTATGGGATAATTTGGGGAAGTTGTATCAGTATAAGTCTCTAGTAAATAAATTGTTCCTGAGAAAGAAGTTGTATAACCTGAGGATGAGAGATGGAGACTCAGTGGTAGAGAATTTGAACGCCTTCAATACTTTGGTAAGTTTGTTAGTATATGTTGAGATTAAAATTTCAGATGAAGATAAGTGTATCAGTTTATTGTGTTCTTTACTAGACTCGTGGAATAGTTTGGTTGTGGCCATAGGTATTAATACAATTTCCTTGAAGTTTGATGAGGTGGTCTCATCCTTGTTGTCGGAGGAGATGAGATGGAATAATATGGAAGGACAGAGAACGGGCACATTATTTTCAAGAGGATTCTCCCACGAAAGAAATATCTCTAAGTTATCAAGTGGGAGATCTAAGTCTAAGGTTGGATCTAAATCTTCCAGAAAGTTTGTAAAGGTATGTTGGATATGTGGAAAAGAATGGCACTACAAGAAGCAGTGTAGATCCAAAGTTGAGAAAAAGAAGGGATCTGAAGAATCTCCTTCTACGAAAGAAAATACATCCAAGGAAGAAGGAGGGGATGTGTACTTGGATTCTTCAAGAGCACATGTAGATCATGAGGCATGGTTGGTTGACTCAAGTGCATCCTTTCATATGACTCCCTACAGGGAGTGGTTCTGTGAATATGAAAGGTATGATGGAGGTAATGTTTTCCTAAGTGATGACTCGAGAACCATAATCATAGGTCAAGGAAAATTCAAGTTGAGGCTTATAGATGGAAGGATTAGAACACTACATGGTGTTTTTCACATCCCAGGATTTTCCATAAATTTTATTTATGTAAGAAAAATGGACGATGCAGGGGTAAAAACAATATTTGAAAAGGAAACCTGCATGATGGTTCGAAGAGCAGCAGTGTTGTTGAAGGGAGTTTGGTTTGGAACTCTGTATAAGATGCAAGGAAGAACTATTAGTGATGGGTGTAATAGTTCCATTGTTCCTGATATTAGAGTTGAAGAAGAAATAATTCCTGCAGTCTTTGGAGGAAAGGTTATGTTGTGTCATCAAAGACTGAGGCATATCGGAGAGAAGGGTCTTTGACTACTACATGGTAAATATATGCTTGAAGGTATTTCTAACTTCTCTCTAGATTTTTATTTCTATGAACATTGTGTATATGAGAAGCAGAATCGGGTAAGATTCCACTCTGGTGCAATGAGGGAAGAAGGAATTTTACAGCTAGTTCACAGTGATGTTTTTGGACCTATGTTAGTCCCATCATTGGAAAAATTTGTGTACTATGTCTCATTTATATATGAATTCTCGAGGAATACTTGGATATATTTACTCAGGAATAAATTTGAATTCTTTGACAAGTTTAAAGAGTTTAAGGCTCTTGTTGAGAATCAAACAGAGAAAAGAATTAAGGTGTTGAGGATAGATAATGGAAAAGAGTTATGCAAGAATGAATTTGAATAATTTTGTAAGAAGTGTGGTATAGCAAGGCAGACAACTACTCCATATACACCTCAACAAAATGAAGTTGCATAAAGAATGAACAGGATGCTGATGGAAACAACAAGGTCCATGCTAAGTGGTGTCAGGTTAGGGAAATAATTATGGGCAGAGGCAGTGGGTACTGCATGTTACCTAGCCAACAGACCACCCTCATCATTGTTGGATGAAAAGACTCCACAAGAGGTATGGACTGGTAAGAAACATTCTCTCACACATCTCAAGGTATTTGGTTGTGAGCCATATCTTCATGTTCCAAAGGAAAACATGAGTAATTTAGATAATAAGGTTGAAAAGTGTATCTTTATTGGGTATAAATATGGTCTCAAAGGTTATAAGCTTTGGAACCCAGAAAATAAGAAGTTAGTGTATAGACGAGATGTGGTATTTAGAGAAATGAACCATGTTGTTAAACATGAAGTCCTACCAAGTAAGGAAGAACCAGAGAAAATAGAGTTTGATTTAAAGGATGATGAATCAGACTCTACAAAAGAATAGGAATCAAAAGAAGAAGATCCTCATACTCAAGTATTGAGGAGATTGGTTCGAGAAAGAAGGCTATCAGAAAGGTATACTCCATCTGATTTTGTTCAAATTTTTCTTTGTCTATTACTGATGATGATCTTAGAACTGTCAGGGAGGTAGTGGATTCAGAGGATGGAAACCTCTAGAAAAAGGCCATGGATGAAGAAATAGTATCCTTGGATAAGAATGAGGCTTGGGATCTATTGGAGTTGTCAACTGGAAGAAATCCCATTGGAAGAAAATGGGTATTTAAAAGGAAGCTAAATGCAAAAGGAAAAGTGGAGAAATACAAAACTTGGTTAGTAGCAAAGGGTTATTCCCAGGTTGAGGAAATTTATTTTGGTGATATTTTTTCTTTTGTTTCCATGTTAACTTCTATAATATTTTGGTTATCTGTTGATGCTACATTTGATTTTGAAGTATAACAAATGGATGTGAAGACAACATTCCTACATGGGGATCTGGAAGAAGAAATCTATATGAAGCAACCAGAAGGATTTGTTGTGAAGGGAAAGAAGGAGATGGTATGCAAGATAAAAAGGTCCATGTATGGTTTAAAATAATCACCAAGGATGTGGTATCAAAAATTTGATACTTATATGTTGGGACTTGGCTTCACAAGAAGCAAAGAGGATCATTGTGTATATTTTAAATTAATTGGTGATCATTTGATGTATTTGGTCTTGTATGTGGATGGAATGTTGTTGATAGGAAACAACAAGGAGATTATCCAGGATGTCAGTGCTTCAAATTTGACATGAAGGATCTCAGTGCTTCAAATTTCATTTTGGGCATGGAAATTAAAAGAGATCGAAAAAAGAGGAAACTCTGGTTAAATCAGAGAAAATATGTCGAGACAATATTGCGGAGATTTAATATGTAGGAATGTAAACCGGTCAAGGTTCCTATTCATATTGGTGTAAATTTATTTGTGGATCAATGTCCCAAGACACAGGAAGAGGAGGAGGACATATATCATGTTCCATATGTGAGTGCAATTAGCAGTTTGATATATGCAATGGTATGTACTAGACTGAAAAGTGCACATGCAGTGGGAGTTTTGAGCAGATATATGTCAAAATCAAGGAAAGAGCATTGGACAACAGTAAAAAGGGTTTTCAGGTATTTGTGTGGTACTACTAGCTATGGATTGTGCTACCAAGGAAGACTAGGATTGGACAAAGTGTTGGATATGCATGGCTTTGTGGATGCATCCTAGGTTGGAGATGTGGATCGTAGGAGATCTACAAGTGGGTATGTGTTTAACCTGTTTGGAGGAGAAATAAGTTGGATGAGAAAAAGATAGGTTGTATTGGCACTTTCAACTACAAAAGTTGAATACATGGAAACCACTCATGCAAGTAAGGAAGTAGTATGGTTAAAAATATTGTGTTCATGTATTGGTTTGGCACAACAAACTGTAATGATATATTGTGACAGTCAGAGTGCAATTTTTCTGGAAAAGAACTTGTCTTATCATTCAAAGACAAAGCATATTGATATTCAATATCACTTTGTGAGAGACATGGTTAAAGAAAAGAAAGTGTTGTTGAAGAAGGTGGACACTTTGAAGAATGTTGCAGATTCATTAACAAAATTTGTGAGCACTGAGAAGTTCTCTTGGTGTAGAGGATCCATGGGTATTGTTTCCCTGGATTATTGACTATGTAACCATGTAGCCCAATGTATGCAAAGAAAAAAACAAGTGGGAGAATGTTGGGTATGTGTTATATTCGGTGTACGAGTAGCAATGTCTACATTGTGTCGAGCACGCAGGGGGGTTTGAGGGGGGGCGTTAGGCCTCCCCTTGGGGGGGTGTAGGGGGGAGACAACCCCCCATGTGGGAGTTCAGGGGCAGCGCCCCTAAGAAAAAAAACATCCTCAAGAAACATGTCACATTTTTGCCTCGATTCTCATGTTACCTCGATTTTCGTGTCAATTGTTGGGTGGGTTTTCAGCACATGGTTTTTTCCGATGGTTTTCTATTTTTGGTTAAGGAGTTAGGGTTGTTGACTAATCTAGGTCATTAGGTTAGGGTTTTGGATTCCTCTTGCTCCTGTATTTATATTTTATTGTAAACAATCTATCACAATGAATGAATATATAATATGTTGGTTTTCTTGGTTTGGGTTTCCAAGGGAAAAATATTTGTGTAATGTTTGTATTTTCCATTGTATATTTTCTATTATTTTACTGAATACACGTTTGCAGTAAATATTGTACAAGGTTAAAATCTACACTACAAAGCCACAAGTTTTTAGACAGCCAAACATGAGTTGGAAACCAAGGCCTGAAAATGAGGCAAAGGCTCTCAATACTCTAAATCTGGTTGGAGTGGTCAGTACATAAGGACATCAGTGGTTCTTGTTGTTATAGTCATGGAGAAAGTATGATACATTGCAAGTAGATCCTTACATATAGAAATACACATTATAGAATCATATATAGAAGAACCCAAGCATACAGTTAGATATACACAATAGTGGGAGAACCATCAAAGAATTTTATTGTATATATCCAAAATGACCTTTGTCTTTCCATTACATAGTGATGTATATATATGTGTTGTATAATTACTAGTCAGTTATAGTAACTAACATGTTGGTCAACTCTCATTTCCTATTTGACTGACTTTCTTAACTGAATCCTATAGCCAACTTGACTCAGTGGCCTAATCGATAGATCCAACTAGCCCCTACAACATACCCCCCCCTCAATTCTTTGCTTGTCCCAAGCAAGAGAGGGAGTATGACAAAATTTATAAAATTTTCTACTAAATCCTTCTGTTGAGGTTATTACAAAATGAGAATAAGAAAGAGAGAACAGAAACTAATAGAGTCAATTTCTAGTCAAGTTTCGTTGCTTGTTGAAATAAAGGTGTTTCTATTTGCAGGTAGATCATTCTTTTAATGCATTTTTCCAACTCTTGTTCTTTGTTAGCCGAATTCCAAAGTTTGGAAACATCCCTGATTTTGTGTCCACGGTTATCATTTATTACCACATAAGTGGGTTACTTGAAACAATATTTTGACATTTTCTTTTCATGCTCGATTCAAGTAAACTGAACTGGATTGTGACTTTTGTAACCCATCTTAGGGATGACCCTGAATTTCCCATTCTCCTCAGAATTGGAGTAATATCACCGAGGGACATTCCTTCCTTAGTGTGATGGTAATTTTATTTTATGACATTTGTATCCAAGATGGTTGGATAGATTTTTCATTTTGAGGATTTGGATTAGGTGGGTCATTATCTACTACATTCACCAACATCATGGTCTATGTTTAAAAATTTAACTTCTTGCATGTTTCTCTTTGTTCCTTTACCTCTAATATACAGGGGCCAGTTTCATGAGCTTGAGGGCAACTGATAGGGTGGCCAAATGCTTTGTACGTAATTTAATCTTCAATGATCACGTATATGCATGGAATTTTATGTATAATGATGGCTCCTATCCTTTTTTAATGGAGTGTATACTAGTGGTATGGGCTCAACTAATTTTTTGTACGCTTCCATAATGTTTTATGTCTTGATGAGAGATATTATTTGTCCTAACCAAATGTCTGTACATCACATGAATTATTGTGTATTGTTGAAATAGCCAGTTGTTTCTCAATAATGGTGTCGACATTGATTATTGGATCATGTGAATAGACCTTTTTGTTTCTGGCGGTGGTATTCTTCTGATCTCCTGATGATTTGGTTGTTCAACTCTATGCTTGTATTGATGATGTTTTTAACAACATTTTCTTTTACTAGTAGTTCCATGGGGTTATTTTTTAAAGTCTTATTGGTGTCCCCTCTTCTTCTAAAACTTCACCAGTAGGGTTGTGGCTTGTTATGTATGATATTTGTTTAGTCGGGCCCCATTAACTAATTTCTTAAAGGGTTTCCCTTGAAGTGTTTTTAGTTTCACTACTCCATGGACCAAGCCATGTGGTTTTCCTTTTACTTGACTATCATATAGTAGTACCAAGTCCCCTTCATGAATATCCTTTTTCTTGAGATGTCGATCGGGCCAAGCTTTTTGCTAGTTATTTTGGATTTCTTGGTGTTGTTGTGCCAACATTATTTCCTCTTCTAATTCATTTAGTTGGAAGAATATTTCCTTGTATTACATATATGGTAAAATTCAAATACTGATGCTATACAACCTACATTAGCACAAAAGTGAAGTGGTATGACGAATTCCTGACCATATACTACCTTGAAAGGTGTATGTCATGTTGATATTTTGTATGTTGTTCTATAGGCCCATATGATTGCTATAATATTATCATCCCAGTCGTCTTTGTCAAGTCCACACACTTTTGTTAAGCCCTTATGTAGAGTCTTATTAAAATATTTGATGGCTCTGTTGGCTTGCGAATGATAGGAAGTTGTCCTTTTATGGTCGATCTTAAATTTCTTGAGCAATAGTTGAATTTCATTGTTGATAAAATGTGTGACTTGGTCAATGATGATTGCCAGTGGGCAACCAAAAAGAGCTATTATATTTCTGTAGATAAATTTTGTGGCTACTTCCTTTGTACAATTCTCGACAGGTTTTTCCTTGGCCCATTTGGTTAGGTATTCAAAAGTTGTAATGATATATCTTGCCCCTTTTCTTCTATCTATTTTCAGTAAATGTTTGACAAATTCAATAACCCATATTTAAAATAGTAAGTTGGGATATACAAAATGTAAGGGAATCTCATTTTTCCATAGTGGTTAGCCTATCCATTCACACTTATCACATTTTTTTATTTTCTCTTGGCAATCCTTATGTAATGTTGGCCACAAAAAAACAAATTGTAAAATCTTCTTGGATATTGTATCGGCTTAGAAATGCCCTCTTACTAGGCCTGCATGTGCCTCGTGTTGATAGGAAAATATGAACGCTCATCAACAAGAAGGGAAAGTTTGATCTGAGGTTTTTTAAGTAACCTAAGTTGTTTGAAGTAACTCACCCTGATGGGTTTAACAAATTTGTTGGTGGATTAGGGGATCTAAACTAAACTACAGAAATTAGAATAACTAACTATTTATTAACAAATATATACTATATACATTAATACTTATTTTGTACACATTTAATTACAAAATTTACAAATATGTACAGGTACAACGTTTGCAAGAAATCTTGTAAAACAAAAGTTGATACAAATGTAATTAAATCTCAGGAAAATTTAAAATACATTGAAAACTAATCTAGAACATGCTACTAATCTAATTTTAATCTTGAAAGTAAAAGAGAAAATAAATTAATGTAAATGATAATGTTTTAACTTAAATGAAGAAAGAATTTAACCTTAAATGTTAATCTACATTCACAA
>SNQJ01S0020385.1:77399-93475 GCA_010110895.2 Picea sitchensis | reverse complement strand
TTATGGGTAAATTCATGAAGGTGGGTAACACTTTCGTGACAATATGATCTCCAAAATTTCGAAAGACAGGTTTTCAGCTGAACTAATATTTTCTTTCAGCCAAAAGATACTTTTTTCGGCTGAAATAGTTTTCGGTTGAACAATTGAACATCAAATTGAATGGTATAGTAACGACGCCCTCGATTTTCATGTAGAATTTTAGTCGGACGGATTTTTTTCATCCGACAATATATTTTCGGCTGAAATGATATTTCAGCTGAAAAAATTGTTCGGCCGAAATATCTTTTCGGTAGAAACAAGGTTTATATATTCACTACACATCACAATTCTAATGTTTTTTCATCTCTTGGCAATTGTGAGAGTGTTGTAGGCAAGTGTCAAGGAGTGAGCTTTTGGCAACCATGAGTGATATTTTGGCGACCGTGAGTGAGATATTGGTGGGTGGTTTTGCAGGCGATCGTGCTGGCAGGCAGTCCTGCGAGTGGATAGAGGTAAGCCTAAACTGATTTATATTTTATTATTATATTTAGTTAAAATTATTTATTATTGTATTTAGTTAAATTTAATTTTAATTTATTTTTAGAATGTTACTGTGCATTTAAACTGAAATTACAAAGTTCGTTTCTCAAGTCTGTCTAGTGAAATTAACCTGAAATTACATTTTATCATTGACTGTCTAGTGAAATTAACCTGAAATTACATTTTATTATTGATTGTCTAGTTAAACCAGAAATGAAATGCTATGATCAGAGCGGATGTTATTCCCATCGTACGTGGATGCAATTTAAGTTTAATAGAGAAAATATTTTATTATAAAATTAAATGGTTTTTCATAGATGAAATAGTTTATTATATACAACTTGTATGAGTTCACCATTTCAGATTTTTCAGATTTTTCAAAGGTGTATGAGTTCACTAAATATATAACTTTTATGCAGCCTCGTGGCCAAGCCATGGGCGCACCAATGGCTTGGCCACAAGGCTAGACCCTCGTGACCAAGTCACAGTCCCGTGGACTGTGACTTGGCCGTGGGGGGCCATCCCTATGGCCAAGCCGTGGGAATGTCAACAACTTGGCCACAGGGTTGGCCCCCCGTGGCCAAGTCACAATCCCATGGACTGAGACTTAAGGAATTTCCTCTCGTGAATGTGACTTAAGGAATTTACTTTTTCAATTTATATTTTGTTTATTTATTTTGTTTACAATAATAAAATATTTTACAGTTTTTGTGTGGGAAATTTTACAAATAAAGACCAACAATACAGAATCGGTGTTCCTTTACTACTGTTATTTTTATGTGTTCTTATAAATGCACATTAATATTAGTAGATTATTAATAAATGCAAATTTTGATTTGAAATACTTTGAATTAGTATGTTTAAACAATGTTTTCTTATCTTTGTTGGATTTGTTGTCATTTTATGAAAAATGACAGAATTAACTGAATTAAATATGACACAAATATAATAGAATTAACATAATTAATTATGTTCATGATTAGTATGTTAATTTTGTTCATGGTTGGTATGTTATTTTCTTAACTTCATGCATTTTTTGTTTTCTTATCCAACTAGTAAATTAAATATTAATTTTAAAACAAAACATTACATATAATTGATTTTAGAAACTATGGTATGATCTATTGTGACAATTTTTTATAGTGTAACATATATGACACTTAACAAGTCCTTCCCATATGTCCATCTATAAAGGAACTGCACCTATATATGACTTTGTGACATCTATAAGAATGAATATAGGAATGTATTAACATCCTAGTGTGACCATATTTGTTATCCTATTTATAAATATTTCTAGGTAAATGAAACATAGTATAATTATTAAAATGGCTATATAAATATAAAGTTAATGAAGAAAGGTTATAATAAACACCATTTATTTTTATATAAGAAATGTTTTTAGTAATTTTTGGAATTTTAGGTAAACAAGAAATGATGTAAGTATTAAAGTCTTAAAATTTCAAACTAATTCAATATAAGGAAGGCAAATTTTCATCAATTTTGTGACAATTAAGACTCACTCAATTGCATCTTCTTCAAAATATATATCCCATTAAAAATCACATTACTATGTTTACAATAGATTATGATGCACTTACATTTGAAATTATTGTCATGATTGTTCTCAATCAACGTGAATTTCCACCTTATAGGACTATATTTTATCTAGATTTCTAACTCCAACTAAGCCTCACAAATATTACATTTGCTCCACCTCATCTTAATTTATATTAGGAATACGAACAACCCTCATACCCATCCCATGTAACATGAAAATAAAGGAATCGGGATAAAAACTCAATGACATAAACAATGCTAATGGGAAGTTTATCAATGGCATATAATCCATGTTCATGCAAGACCTTCACCTTGCCGTGATTAAAACATGTTGATGATATTAGTGGGTGTGTGAGGTTATGAAGATTAAACTCTTTGTTTTTGGGATTCTAATGCATTGCATTATATGCGGTCTTTGTGGATCCAACCATGGGGAGCTTTTAATGAATCTTAAAGAAATGTTCTAATACATTTTTTTAGTGGATCCAACCATATGGAACTTTTAATGAATCTTAAACAAATGTTATAAGGAATATATATGTGGTCTTAGTGGATTCAACCATGTTCAAAGAGTATGAACATGCTATTGAGTTAATTTTGGGTAGTTATCCACTCAATGTTAGACTTTATTACTTTCTATATTCTCAAAAGAGTGAGACAAAGTAAATGGTTAAAGACATGTTAGAAGTTGAAATCATGTGTCTCAACAAGAATGTATTCTCTTCTCTAGTGATCTTAGTAAAATAGAAGGATACGTCTCAAAGGATGGTGCTAGACTATAGCTAATTTAATAAATTGTGCTTAACGATAAGTTTCTCATTCCTACCATTAATAAATTATTAAATGAATTACTTGTATTTGTAATCCCCTTGCTTGTTGGTTTTCTGAATTGAATTCCCTTAGCGAACCCAAATTATGATTTCAATGACTTCTCTATGTGGGTTTTATTGATTATTATGAAAATATTGTGTTTTTATATTCCATCCCTTATCTATTTAGTCATCATTCTGTGCCTGAGAAGTCGGCCAGGAGTCATATCGATGGTCGTCACTTCGGTGTTTAAAGACCTATAGATTCAAATGCCTTGTTTTTATGTGCTTGGATGATGAGTGAAGGATAAAAAAATTCTTTGTTGTCTATCCCTTACTTATCTATGAGTTGATTGATTCATAGATGAATCTTTAGTCTTTGTTCCTTCTTATGAACGAGTACCTATGTTGCTTGATTGATTCGAACTATGATTTCTCTCTGTGTTTTTAATTGCTTGAACTTGGGTACATCTCTGCGTTTTTATTGATAAACTCTACATTGTGAATGATAAACCTATGATTTGAATGACAATCCCTACATTTGGGATTGATAAATCTCCACCCACGTTTTTGAATAACTTATCTCTGCGATTTCCTGGCATATTACCTCTACATATTGTTTATTTATTCAATATAAGGAAGGTAAATTTTCATCAATTTTGTGACAATTAAAAATCACTCAATTGCATCTTCTTCAAAATATATATCCCATTAAAACTCACATTACCATGTTTACAATAGGTTATGATGCACTTACATTTGAAATTATTGTCATGATTTCTCTCAATCAACGTGAATTTCCACCTTATAGGACTATGTTTTATCTAGATTTCTAACTCCAACTAAGCCTCACAAATATTACATTTGCTCCACCTCATCTTCATTTATATTAGGAATATGAACAACCCTCATACCCACTCCATGTAACATGACAATAAAGGAATTAAGATAAAAACTCAATGACATAAACAATGCTAATGGGAAGTTTATCAATGGCATATAATCCATGTTCATGCAAGACCTTCACCTTGTCGTGATTAAAACATGTTGATGCTCTTAGTGGGTGTGTGAGGTTACAAAGATTAAACTCTTTGTTTTGGGGATTCAAATGCATTTCATTATATGTTGTCTTCGTGGATCCAACCATAGGGAACTTTTAAGGAATCTTAAAGAAATGTTCTAATACGTTTTTTTAGTGGATCCAGCCATAGGGAAATTTTAATGAATATTAAACAAATGTTATAAGGAATATATGTGTGGTCTTAGTGGATTCAACCATGTTCAAAGAGTATGAACATGCTATTGAGTTAATTTTGGGTAGTTATACACTCAATGTTAAACTTTATTGATTTCTATATTCTCAAAAGAGTGAGACAGAGTAAATGGTTAAAGACATGTTAGAAGTTGAAATCATGTGTCTCAGGAAGAATGTATTCTCTTCTCTAGTGATCTTAGTAAAAAAGAAGGATAAGTCTCAAAGGATGGTGCTAGACTATAGGGAATTTAATAAATTGTGCTTAAAGATAAGTTTATCATTCCTACCATTGATAAATTATTAAATGAATTACTTGTATTTGTAATCCCCTTGCTTGTTGGTTTTCTGAATTGATTTCCCTTGGCGAACCCAAATTCTGATTTCAATGACTTCTTTGTGTGGGTTTTATTGATTATTATGAAAATATTGTGTTTTTATCTTCTGTCCCTTATCCCTTTAGTCATCAACCCATCCATGAGCAGTCGGTCAGGAGTCGAATCAATGGTCGTAACTTTGGTGTTTAAAGACCTATATATTCAAATTCTCTTCTTTTCTATGCATGGATGATGAGTGAAGGATAAGAATTTTCCCTGATGTATATCCCTTACTTATCTATGATATGATTGATTCATGGATGAATGTTTAGTCTTTGCGCCTTCTTATGAACGAGTCCCTCTACAGCTTGATTGATTAGAACTCTGATTTCTCTCTACATTTTTAATTGCTTGAAATTGGGTACATCTCTGCGTTTTTATTGATAAACTCTGCATTGCGAATGATAAACCTCTGATTTGAATGAAAATCCCTGCATTCTAGATTGATAAATATCCACCCGCATTTTTGAATAATTTATCTCTACGATTTCCTGGCATATTACCTCTGTGTATTGTTTATTTATTCCTCTCTGTGAACAACTTAATACTCTCTACGTGTTTAATATCACCTCTACGTTTTTGGTTATTTTTTCTCCCAGTGAATTGCCCTAATAATCTCAGCATTTTGATGAGCACCTCTACCAAGTCACAATCATTTCAAACGTTTTGTATTTTATAAAAAATTCAAACGGTCCAAGTTTTTTTTTCAAACGTTTTTTATTTTATAAAAATTAAAAATCTTTAGGAATTAAATTTAAAAATCCATTTATAAACAATATCAATTTAGTTAATTTGATATAGACATTTAACAATCAAATATTAAGTTTTAAATTTGATATAGACATTTAACAATCAAATATTAAGTTTTAAATTTGATATAGACATTTAACAATCAAATATTAAGAATAGAGAAAGCATTTAAGTGATTAGTCTATGCCTGAGCAATCAGCCATGAGCCGAATCGACTGTCTTTCACTCCAGTGTTAAAGACTTAGATTCAAATGCCCTATTTTTTTGTCCATAGATAATCTCTTATTAAAATTGGTTGTGACTTGGTAGTGGGGGCTAGCCATGTGGCCAAGCCATGGGCATTCCCATGGCTTGGCCACATGGCTTGTCCCCCACAACCAAGTCACAGTCATTTCAAACATTTTGTATTTTATAAAAATTTCATGAGTGACATGAGTGACCAACTTGTGTGGATTTGGTTTGTCCATGAAATTCTTATGATCAACATTTAATGTAATATGGTTGACTTTGTAGTCAACAACTGACTAAATTTCACATTTTTCAGTCTCTAGAACAACCAAATTCAGCACTCACTTTTGATATGTCTCCTCTTCCAAACCATAGACTCTTATCATAGTAAATTGTTCAAAAAGGAATCAGTCTCCCACTCTGGTGTTGTTTTTCAATTGTAGTGACCCTTTGACTAAAGGAATAATTATAATGAATACTTCATTATGGAAAATAAAGTCTAATATAGACATAAAAGAGTTTACAAACTGCAAAAAACCTTCACTGGTGACATGTTCTCCTACCATAGGCAACCACTCAATGTTTGGGAGAGCAACATGTTGGCTAGTCATTCACCATCCTAGAATTAAAATAACCAAGATGTGAGTAGGTTTGATGGATTAACATATGAATCAAGTGAGATTGGTACCTGAATGACGTGGTACCCCTAAAATCTAAAAACTATTGGTGCATTGTATTTTCCAAGAACTTGCAGAAGTCAAACCTTATGAAGATTTGATTATGGGGGTGTGACAAGGCTACTAGGAAATAATACATTACAATGTAACATATAATTACATTGTAATATTTTATAACATATTACAATGTAATATGCTATATAGTAATATATGTTATGACATATTACATTGTAATATGTTATGACATATTGCACTGTAATATGTTATGGAAAATTTACATTAATATAGCACAACAAATAGAAAACAAACAGTGAAACATAGATAGTATATTCACTGTAGTCATTCCTTCAACCTCCAGAATAGATACACTTGTGTAGATTTGGTTTTTCCTTGAAATTCATCTGATCAACATTTAATGTAATATGCTTGGCATTTTAGTCAGCAACTGATTGAATTTCACTTTTTTCAGTCTCTAGAACAACCAAATTCAGCACTCACTTTTGATATGGCTTCTCTTCCAAACCATAGACTCTTATCATAGTAAACTTCTCAAAAAGGAACCATTCTCCCACTTTGGTGTTGTTTTTCAATTGTAGTGACCCTTTGGCTAAAGGAATAATTATAACGAATACCTCATTTTGGATAATAAAGTCTAATATAGACATAAAAGAGTTTATATACTGCAAAAAACCTTCACTTACATAAAAGAGTTTGCATGATCTCTTACCATAGGTAGCCACTCAATGGTTGGGAGAGAAACATGTTGCTTGGTCATTCAATGAGAGAAATTGATAAACGACATCAATATTCCATGTCAAAGCCTCATTTACACAAGCATTTGAGCTAATAGATCATTGAACCTTGTTAATTATCTATTATCCTTTGTATTTACACAAGAATTTAGTTGACGATGAGTTTATATTAACCTTTGGATAAGATACTAGTAGAAGATGGTGATGTATTACCCTTTGTATTTACACAAGCATTGGAATCACCTAGTCAAGTCTTGGTTGTACACGGGGTTTCTGACAAATTAGATCTACCAAAATGATTCAGAGGCCATTCTCAGCCCATGTATCGACGAGGTCACTGGAAGAAGGTCGATAAGCATATAAACAATGCTTTATAACGACATATAAACAAATGTTTGGCAACGTCAAATCATCTAATCACAGATGCTTAATATATAAAAATGTTCGTCACAAACAGAATTCCAACAACTTGCAATCATATTTAATACATTTTCTCTATTAATTCCCCCTCCAAGTGTAATACAGACCTGTTGATACTTAGTTACATTTCTTTGTAGATGGCATATATATTCCATCCAACCAAACATGGCGTAAAGTTAATCGTTGATTTTCATGGACTGTGCTCCATACCTGTTGGATGCATGAAATCGGATTGCCCATATAAATAACCACTACTTAGTTACCATACTTTGACCCATGTACTATTAGTGGATTTACCAAGGTTATTTGTGCTAATATGAAGGAACCAAAATATATTTTAAATGGGCATGGGTAGTGGAGTTATGCATCACCCTATTATAATTGTGTCTAACATAAAGAACATTTCTATTAATTTTGTCTTTTTTTCTTTTCTTTCTTCATAATTTTTGTTGGTCAATGTTGGAGATATTAAATCGTATTTGCCTTGTGATTAACTTTTCATGAATTTCCAAAGGATAGGTATTGAGGAGAGATGTCGACACGGGATTTTCCAAACATTCCTCGCAAACACTCTAGGCTCTCCCAAGAAGGAAGAAGAAGAACTCCTTCTTCAACTGAGACTCTAAGTGACCAACAACAATCTTTTCAAAGGAGATTTTCAAACGAGTCTGTGAATAGATCAACTGCAGAATATGCTCAAGCAAGTGCTATGGATACAAACTTCTTAGATAGGTTTCACATTGATACTCCTACATCTAAGAATGTAGGGAATACCTTAGGACAAGAGAATATTTTTGGTAATTTTCTTTTATTTTTTTATTTTTTTTTGTATTTTTGTGTATTTAAATTTATGTCGAGTTAAATGTTGTAATTACTTTCAAATGTGTGTGTAGACAATGAGTTTAAAGCAAGGGATGACAATGAAAGAGAGGGTGGTTGTCACAAATATTTTAATGTTGGTGCAGAGGGTGAAGGTGGATTTAGGAGGCCATGTTATCAAGAAACAAAAGATTACACGCCTACATCCACCTATCATTCATATGTTGGTGATGAACTTCTCTGGGAAGGGATTACTGAAGAAATGACCCTTGAGAGATGATTAGGTGTTAAAACAAGGTTGGAAAATGATTTGGTAGTCTTGGAACTCCCTCGAGAGAGCAAACAAAGATTGCAGATTGTTTTGCATTCATTGCAAAACTTTATGAATGCATATCAAAAGATGGGGCCAACCATTGGTAGTTTTGTCAATCTAATGAGGCGGAAAAAGTCAGAGGTGATGGGTCTTGATAAATGGGAGGCAATAAAAAATAAAGTTTCAAAAGAAGACGCAATTTCGATGCTCAACTTCAAAGATGGGCCAAAACAGAAGATGTTGAAGGTGAAATATTTTAAGCACCCCGACATTGCAGAACATCTGTATAATAGATTTTTGGCAACATATGGGAAATTGTCATGGAACGATGAGGTTCCACACTATTTTGCAAGACACTTTTATGCAGATTTTTTCTTGCACATGCACCCTAATTATACTAGTCTATCGTCCAATTATTATGGGACTAGAAAAGGACAGACATATGATCGCAAAGGGGCGTATCAAAATATGACATTGTTGAGGCCTCCACAACCTTTAGTACCTCTCCCAATAAGGGCATTTTATTCACATTCAGAGTTGTGAGCTACATCAGAGGTTGACAAAGAGACTAGGAATGAAATTGGGAAAAATTTTGAAGCGATTTTTTATGGTGTTGATGTTGGCATGAACCGTCAACAAGCGGAAGTCAATTCTCGAGCCACATTTGTTTATAAAATAGATGTGGATTTAGATACCGTGTCATTAGAAGATGTTAAGGAGTATGCAAAATTTTGTCGTAATGGTTGGAAGAAGGTCATTCAGAATGATGACCCGAATAGCAGATTGGTATGTGTTCTAGTTAGTAAAGTTTTTACGCATTTTAGGATAGTTTACTTCTAATTCTAGATTTAGATATCATTACATATCTATAGAAATAATCGAGTTGTTATTTTCATTAATTGCAGTTTGGAGATATGTTAAATGAATATCCAGTAGATAGGGGACTTGATTCCACAAGTTTAAATTTGGATGGGTTGAATCAGGTATGTATTTTCTAATATCCACAGATAAGCACTTTAGTTGTCCAATCCCCAATATTTTGAATAAGAGATCAACAACATTTATAATTTTGTATAAATGTGAACACATTAAATCCTAGATTTATTTCTTAGTTTTGTTGTTCATAGATCGCTATTCCATCTCCTACTACTTGGGCAGCCTTGTCTCAATTCTCATTGGGAGAGTTTGAAGAGGGTTGGAATTCACAGGTATCATTTAATGTGTTAAAATCATTTAAATTTAATGTGTTATAATCATTTAAATTTAATTTTCAAATTTTCAAATTTGAAATGTGTTATATAGGGTAATGTGGAGAAGAGAGTACCTGAGAGTGTGCTTGGGAGGGAGATTGGGATTGAGGAGGAAGCGGAGGAAGCACCCATATTTGGGAAGGGTGCGTTCATTCAAGATGATTCATAAATGTATGTTTTTTACTTTTATCAAATTTTTGTTTTCTCAAATTTTTAGTTTAGTCTTTCCTATTCAATGCTTTGATCAATTATTTTGAAATATATAGAACCCCTAGATAATCTTATCATTTTCTGAAATGGTGTACATTCAAACTTATTTAAGGTTAGATCATGATGAAGACCTAATTTTGAACTTCAACATTTGATTATTTGAGAACAAACTCTATCCCACATCAGAAAAGGAAAATTTTCTAAATTTTCTTCGATTGCATTCCTTGCTTTCTTGTCCAAGAATGGCGTAGTATGGACATTTTTTTTTTCTACATACAACGAAGTGAATTCCTTCTTGTCAGGGTATTTTCAAACTCTTAACTAAATTGGTTACTAATCACAAAAACCAACATTCAAGTATATTTACAAATAAGCTATGCACATGTATATGTGAACTAGCTCACACATAATTTCATAGAGCATTTGATTATATGTAATATGAATACATCCCAAAGATGAAATATTTAAATGGTTTTTGAAGAATAACTTAATATACATGTGTCGATTTGTATTTTCTTCATGTACATGCAAGGTTATATGAGAACATCTATTCCACCGTAGAAAGAGGAGATAAGTATTTTCTGGAATAATGGTTTTTAAAATGGAGATTTATGAACTTTTTTAGATATAAGTAGTTTTTTGAAAGAATGGATTAATATGGAGATTTATGAGTCCTTTAATTTGAAAGGGCAGTATCGAATTTGATTATATGACCACTGCAGAAGAGGAGAGAAGTATTTTACTACTGAGGAGATTGGTATTTTATTGATGTGTAAATAAGATCAAATAATATCACCTGGGATGAGAATTTCACCTGAAGGATTTGGGACTTTATCCACAAAGAGATAAGTATTTCATTGGAAGAATGGCTTAATATGGATATTTATGAACGTTCTTCATACATAGTTCTATATTTATTTTGAGATTATTATCTAACTCTAACTCTGAACACAAATGTTTTTTACCAAGAACACAATTTTTCTCTCTAAATTTTTTTAAGATTTTACTAATTGTTTAAATCATGTATGCTTAATGTGGAGAGTAACTATGTTTAACTATGGTTAGATATGTTATTATTTATTATTATTTATTTAATATTTAGTTAAAGTATATATGTTAATATGTGTTATTTATTTTTTTATTATTGTTTTTTATTATTTCGGATGTCTAAATTATATTTGGTGGAAAATATGTTTACATTATATTTGGTGGGAAATATTATGTTGGAGGATGAGACTTAACTCTTTTGGTATGTATGTCGATTTTGTTTTAATCACAATTTTTGAATTATGTTTTATTTTGCATGTTTGAATTGTAAATTTTTAATTTTTGAATTATGTTTTTTTTTGCAGGTTTGAATTGTAGGTATGAAGTGATATATCTTAAAGTGATGGCTTAGAGTCCATAATTTTGGAGTTAAATGTCTTAGTTTTTGTTATCATCCTAAAATGGATGTGGAACCTATGTATTTGGCAGTGTAAATATTCAGACTTTGATTATATATATATATATATATATATATGGAATTCAAAATATCAATTTATTGTCTCATATTTGATTTCTCTTATATTGTTAAATGTTGAAATATAATTGTTTTTCTTTGATAATTGTCTCTATATTTACTATGTCAATGTTGAAATAAAATTGCTTTGTTGTTAATCTGTTAAACACCATTACTAATGTAAGAATAGCTTTGTTTTGGTTTTCTTCTGTAACGACCTCCTCGTTACGACAACAACTCTTTCCCAGTGCAACAATTTTTTTTTAATTTTCTTTTTAGGTGTGTGTGCGCGTGTAAGGGAACGAACACACTTGAATCTACGTCACCACCTGACAACTAACAAGACGCAACCACTAAGATCACATCAATAAGACACAAGGCGCACAACAAGTAACTGCAAGAATTAAACGACCTTAGACAGAAGGAAGAATCCAAGGTAGAATTTACTATTTCCGCACAGGAAAGTTGGGCGTTTAATCTTAGTCCTCTTCTCCAGAGAGAGAGAAGGTCAGATAGGCTCCTGTCCGACTACTCAGGAAGAAACTAGTAACCCGACGACGAACAAGATGCAAGCAAGACGAACACCACAAGACGACATACGACATACAACAGGCAACTGCATGCATTAACGACAATCACTCAGAAGTAAGTCAGACTGACTACCCATCCATCCTACCCTGCAATGGCTAGGACCTCCAAGACACATAATCAATGCTCAAGCCCAGGTTCCCATCGATTTTAACCATTTATAGTCTCAGGGCTGGCAACTGTTCTTGAGGAACATGGAAGTGTCTACTTCCCGCCCGACACAAGTAGACCAAGCAAAACGCTAACTCAAACCACAAGGACAATCGCTACACGATCATGTCCGACACACATCACAATAATTCCACGGTGCAAGAAAATTTGATTATGAAATCCATCATGAAATGACACAAGTGCGATCGGAAGGAAAACAAATTTATTTCAACAAGAAGCAAGGGTAGCCTTCTACTATACTTCAAGGCGCCATTCGTATCAACAACATATATATTCAATAAAGCCATACAAAATTTCACTAAGGTTGAACATGAGTGACCTTACTAGTAGGCCAACTAAAATGACTATAACAACTATGCAGGAAATACTATTTGACCCTCATTTTTATCCCTGTCATGTGAATATGTGATACTAAATTGCAATAATGAAATAGAAGTACAAAAGTAATTATACAATTATTAAATTTAATTAAATCCTTTATGTTAATTTAATTGAATCCTTCTTGTTATTCATGTATGAGCAATAATTGAGTATGACCGTGCCATTTTATGGAATTATTCAGTTCATGTAAAATAATTAAAGATCCCAAATTTTACCATTCACTCATTAAACTTATCAACATATCTATTTTCATTGAATGATCAAGAGTATATACAAATTAATAAGTTGTATACAATTTCAAGTAAAGTAGTGCCCCAACATATCTATTTCATTGAATGATCAAAGAGCATACGCAAATTAATAAGTGGTTCACCATTTTAAATTACTACAACAATGTAAAATTATGGTAACAATGCTTTGACCCCCGCACATCAGTTTATAACAGCAAAAATGACAATTTCAGAACATATCTAATACTTAACAATAAAAGGGAATTATCCATTTCTGAGACCAACTGAATTTGTTTCTTCATGGCGCAAATTCCTAGAAGGTAAAAAGGCTAATATGTCAAGGTAAAAGTGAAAAAACGCACCCAGAATTTCGCTGGCAGGGTTAGGAGAATATGACAACTGGAAGTGTGGTTGTTACTAACCACGCCCTGGACAATCTCACCACGCAAATTTATTATGGTAATAATTATAGACAGGACCGCACAGACTCTATGCGGCCGACATACAACCATAATGTGACTGCAATCGATTGTCCATAGTGCAGGCCATTCTACAGTCATAGAGAACCGACTGGAGATCGTTTTAAAAAAAATTGTTTGGGAAGGGAAACCGCCCGGGGGGTGCAGCTTCTGTATAAGGGGGCGGGTCGCAAGGGTAATAACTGGCCAAGGGTGACCATGGTTCAGGCACGAACTGGAATGATTAAATTAACCTTAAATTTACATCCCTGTTAGCTAACACTTAAAGTTATAAATTCTTTATGCGGATATCACAATGCCCCAAGGAAATCAATCATTACATTCGGATTGAACTAAATTGCAGCAGAAACTACATTGTGTTACTGTGTCTATCGCTATCCCTTCATTGCTTTTTATATTAAAATAAATTGCTATAGAATAACCATAAAATCTACAATACGGGGGCATTCACCTACTCAAGAACGACGAACATACTACAGTTTAAAAACCATTAAATATTAAATCTGGGCAGTTCCTTATGGGTTACTAAAACGAAGTTTTCATTAAGGCGGCATTTAGTACTGACTCTAAAAGTTAGCACTGGAAAATACCAGCGGCAGTTTTGGGGGGGCAGACCAGATGGATAGGGTAAAAGAGGCACGCAGGCCATAACCATGCCTCAAAGAGGCAACCATCAATGGTGCTAACTTTTACATGTCGTTATAAACCATTTTTCTTGAACAACATAAAATAAATTAACTTTTACATATCGTTATAAACCATTTTTCTTGAATAACATAAAATAATAATTTGTCTAAGTCAATATTAAATCTTAATCAATATGAAGACTTTACTAACCCATGCCATGAAAACATAAAAATCTTTCGTTCCATCCAAAAATCAGATACCATTTATCTCTCTTGAGTCTTGAGCCTAACCTAAACAAAAGACAGTCGGCATCAAACGAACAAATATTCCATTTGGACAACAACCGCCGAATTGCGTTGGACACTGTGAAGAGCCTTTAGTAATTGAAGGAATCTCATATTTTCAATCTTAGAAATTATGTATTCTAAAAAAAAACGATGCTCACTTTTAACTAATAACCTGAAATCTTTAACACATGAATATACATTACAAGCTAGAAAATACATTAAATATATTTGGTAAACTGCAGGTTGCTGCGAATAGGGAAAATGAGTCGATGGATGCGAGAAAATCAATGATATTTGAAATATTTACCGAGGAATACCTTTCATTCCCCGCCCTAACGCAACAGCATGGGACCAACTAATTTTCTCATAATTAGTGTGCACGGTTATAATAATCTCACAAATCCACAGTTATTGCAGAATGTCAACACCCAGAATTCACGTTGGCTACCTCCTAGCAAGTGCAAAGATACGAAGGAGTATTACGAACAGGTGATAACTGGGTTTAGAAGTCGGAAAAAAGAAACAACGCATTTACTCATTCAGGTAAGAACACTAGAACGCAGGAGGACCCAATTTACACAGTAAAATCATGGGAATAACGCCGGGAAGGGGCAGATCGAAGTCAGAACAGATCTACAGAAATGACCGGCCCATACATCTACATAAAGACGCTCGAAGTTGAATGAAACAAAAGATTGCGGAACAATAATTAATAACTTTTTACATAGTCCCACACAATAAGTAAAAAGATTTACACAGTCCAGAACCATAATTAATAAATAACAACACCCCCTGTAAATGCTACCATGCATGCTAAATATCACAGTGTTTGACATTTTCAGTAAAATTTTACAGCAATAAAATTACAGCGAGGAATCCAATCCGAGCATTCTACTCTACCAAATAAACGACCATACCTTTGCCTCTTCGCCTGCCTCGAATGATGACCCCGTGCTCCATGTCGCTCCTGCTCCGCACCGCTCCCGCTCGCCGACCGTAGAGACTACACCGGTACCTCCCAGCCAAACGCTAGGGGTACTATGCTTCCCCCTTAGCCCCCCGAGCCACAAAGGGGCCACACAAGATCCAGAAGATAATTCTAGCTTCTCAGCTCGCCTCGCAAGGCTGAGCTACCACTCCAATCCGAGCTGAGAAAATCCCAACTCCTCATAAGCAAACAGTCAAGTCCAAATCTGGCAGCGTAACGTTACGCTAACTGCCCATCCCCTTCTTCCTCATCTTCCCTTTCTTTTATAGAGTTTTGAGACCCCCCCCCCTTTCCCTAAATCACATTTCATTTAAGTTTTAATGAAAACCCTCTAAACATTCGATGTCTTACAAGTGTAACTCATCCCCCACATTTCTCCAAAATTATTTTCTTTAAATTTATTAAAACGCTCATTTCCCTATTTTTATTATTCCCCCTTTTTTTTAAAACAAAAAAGGTAAATGCGATAATTAATCTTTTCATTTATTATATATTTAATTATCTTTTGTTCTTTCACAAGTTAGGAAATAATTTCTTCTTTGCAAAATTTTACAACCATTAGTTTCAATTGAATTCTTACTCTCATTATTTACCCCAAGAATTTTATGAAGACCTAACTATTACTTAAGTGGGTTTTTGTTTGAATTTTTATTTTTGTGCTAAGGCCTTTTTCTTTAAGGTTACACTAAAATTTTTACCCTAGAAAAGTCTTAGGCTTAGGACTTAGATTCTGAGCTAGGCGACAATTGGTTAGGGAAGTTGTTTAAGGATTTATTAAGGCGTTAATGTATTAGGGCCATCTAGGTTTGTTTCTTCATCATCATCAATGCGACATGCCCTTCAGGATGCACTATGTTCTCTAAGGGTGCCAATCGCCTCGTTAGTTTC
>SNQJ01S0020385.1:63837-77389 GCA_010110895.2 Picea sitchensis | reverse complement strand
TACAAGAAATGGGATTTAGGGTTTTTGGGGAAAACCTAATGGGATTAGGTAAAAAAGGAGGATAAAGGAAAGGAGATGGGGGAAAGGAAGGGGATCTGCTATGGGGTATTGTTATGCTGCCAAAATGGCAACTGGACGGATTGCTTGTAGGAGTTAGGGATTTTCTCAGCTGACTTGAGTGGTAGCTCAGCCTTGGTGGCGAGCTGAGAAGCTAGGTTACTGTCTAGATTGTGTGTGGCCCCTTTGCGGCTCGAGGGGCTGAGGGGGAAGCAGAGTACCCCTAGCGTTTGGCTAGGAGGTACCGGTGAGTCCTTGACGGTCGAAAAGCAACAAGGCAAAGGAGCGGCATGGAGCAGGAGCGGCACGGAGCACAGGAGTCATTTGCGACAAGCGTTAGGCAACGGTATGGTTTATTTTTGGTAGTGTATAATGCATGCTATTTACTATGACTGTTTAATAAGGAACGTTAATGGCGCTGCCTCCCTTTTTGCTGTGCGTTTTTACCTTGGTAATTTGTCTTCACGCCTTGGCTGATAAAATCTAGGAGGACATTTCATAACCCTTTGTTGATACGCTCTACTGCTATGCTTCACGTTTTTATATTCATGTTTTTACCTTGACAACGTCTTATGCGAATCTGGACTGTGTAAGATAATTTATGTGCTTACCCTGGACTGTGAAAAAAAAAATGGTTATTCATTGTCTGGTCTGTGTAACTTTCATTTATTATGCGAGACTGTGTAATTTTTGTTATTTAGGGTTTAGGAATTTCTTGACAGTGGGTGTATTCCTTTTTACGGTGGGCATTTGGTTTGGGGACCTTTGTTAGAGCTTACTGTCACAGTCAGTTTGTTGCCTTATCTTTTTCTTACGCGGTGGCTGGCCGTGTTTTCCCAGTATTTACACAAGCGGATCCTTGCCTTGGCGTTGGCGGTTCCTGGGTGATTGGGGTTAAGAGGCCTTGCGTTTTTACGGTGATTTATCTGCGTTCATTTAATGCAATTTCCTGCGTTTTTTTTGGTCTTGCTCTGCGTGGGGTTAATTTGAGCGCTTGTCCTTTGCCACGGGCTGTCAAATATTTTTGTGTGCGTGTTGTGTTATTGTGGGCTTTTAGATAAGGTTAAAGACTCGCGTTTTTTTTTTTCCTTAGACCTGCTATGCGTTGGGTTAACTGGGCGTTTTCTTTTGCCACGGCCTTTTAATTATTTCGGTGGTCAGTTGGGCTCTGACCGAGGTATCAAATTTTAACTACAGACAGAGAAAAGAGATTCATATCACATTGCAGAAAATATTAAAACTGTAACGGAAAAGAAATGGATGTGTACCAACTCGGCCAAGGGTATCAACGCTTGATAATTTAGTTTATGATATCACGTGAATCAATTTTCAATTATAGAAAGATAGAGAACAACGGTGTCATTATCAGTTTAAAAATTGTAATAGGACATTGATATTATATAAAGACTAAACTAATTAGTTCCCCGGAGTATTAAATATATTAAGGTATGTATTGGAAAACAATGAAAGAATGGAGGTCATAGAACATAATAGAAGGAAGAAAAGAATGGTTGGAATGACAGTGTATCGAAATTCATCAATCAGACAATGGTCCAACTAACCTGATAGAAATTAAAGGCATTGGACAACGTGTGGTGTTTTTCAATTTCCCTGGCCTGCGTTCTACTGCCACGATTTACCCTTACGATTCTACGTGCCAGCGTTTCTCTGCTGAGTATGTTCTTTGGTTTTGTCGCCAGTAGATAAATAACGAATATCACCTGGTATTGGCCTCCACACAACAATTACATCATTTCGATAAGCATTAAAAACAACGTTCTGCTTCACGGAAATCCAGGAAAACCATCATTTTAAATCTTAAATTAGATAATTCATACTTGAATTTAAATTTTTATAAAATTTATTATTTAAAACTTTATTTCAGATCATTCATATCCTATGCCATTGAGGTTCAATATTTGTCCTCATTTCTATGCAAATGAAATGTGACTTTTACGAGAATTTAAATATTTTATATGGACATGCATTGGCCCCGAAATGTTACCTGTATATATATATATTTCAATGACTAGTTCGGACATTGGTTTGCTTAGTTAGTTTTTGCTATATAAAGCATTGATAGTTCTAAAATAGTGGTAACCCTTTTGTGTTGTTATGCTTGGTTAGATTGCAGCGAATTAGAATGACAGCATTAATATGATTATTAAATTACAATAATAAAGTGACTTGTGTATAATAATAAACAATCGAACAACAAGTGTCCGTAATTTAATGATATATTGTTATAAATTATTATAATGATTATGAATTTGTAATGTTGAATTAATTCAGGGAGATTTGAATGTTAAGATTGATGATATTTTAGGCAATAAGTTAGAAGGACTAATTAGAATGATAACATTACTATGAATATTAAATTATAATCATAAAGTGCCTTGTGTATAATAATAAACAATTATTCTTGTTATGATTGTGGAATTAGAACCATAAGGATTGCCATGTTTATTAATTCTTGGTGATGTCACTAAAATTTTAATTGGAATTTAGTTAGTGAATTTGCAAGGTCATCATATTGTAAATGTAACATTAAAATTTTATTATGAAATTAGTTGGCAAAATTGCAAGGTCTTGATATTATGAATGTGATAAAGGCTAGCGCTATGGTGTCGTTATCACAAATCTTTTGGGAAATTTGCTAGTGAATGTGCAAGATATGTATATTGTAAATGTAATGATGCTAGCACTATGGTGTTGTCAGTATAGTTTTATTATGAATTTAGTTAGCAACTTGCAAGTCTTTACAGTACGATGTAATAATGATAGCCTTGATGGCGATGTCAATGTAGGCGATTGTCATGGTAAATTATCGTTGAATCTTGAAAATGCAATATCCTCGCTTATGGAAAAATGCTATATAGCCTTGAGATCATAGGAAAGTATGTTCATTGATGATTGTTTACAATACTGTTGTAGAATAAATGTAATGGTGAGACTGATCGTTTTAAAACGTTTCAATTTTCAACCTAAAGGGTGTAAGGTCCTTAAACCAAGAGAAAAATAAAAATAAAAATAAAAATCATTATGTGTTAGATTTAGAAATTAATCATGCGTACTCATTTTTATGGTTGGGTCGATGACTCATCGACTAACGGATTTAAATGAAGTAAATGATCTATGCCTGAGGCCATTTAGTCATAGGTAATGTTGTGTCTTCACTAGTTGTTGGTGACCTTCTGTCTTACATCTTCCTTAGAGGCCGGGTTGTCCGTTGATTTTGTTGTACTAGGTTGGTTTGAAGTGCTGGTGCTGCGTGTGTCCGACGGGATGTAGACACCCCCTTGTAGCCTTAGTATAGATGTTTGTGTGTGTGTTTTTTTGTGTAAGGAATCCAGTGCCATATCAAGAGTCTCAGGCTCTTTAAAGGCAGGGTTCCACTCTTGCGACACACCTTAGGGGCTTACTAGTTTCTGCCTGAGTAGTCGGCCAGGAGCCTATCTGACCTTCTCTCTCTCTGGAGCAGAGGACTAAGATTAAACGCCCTGCTTTCTTGTGCAGAAAGAGTAAACTCTGCTAATATGGATTCTTCCATCCGTGACTGTACTGTACATAACACCTTGTGTGGTTCTCTGCTTACAGCTGCTTGTTGTGCGCCTTATGTCATTGGTCGTTAATGCTTGAAGTTCTTGTTGTGCGCCATGTGTCTTCTTGTTGTGATCGTCGTGGTTGCATCTTGTCAGTCGTCGGGTGGCGACGTAGAGTCCAGTGTGTCTGTTTCCCCTCCTACACGTGCTCACACACTTTTAAAACAAAAAAAGTTTGCACCTGTTATGAGCGTTGTTGTCGTAACGAGGAGGTCGTTACAATACTATTGTTCATTGTTCATTGGATATAGTCGAATTGTTTAAGTATAAGTTGAAAAAGGTTTTAAATTGTACTTGATACTGATTCACCCCCCTCTCAGTATCAACAATAGGTTCCCTTTTAATGAAGGTCCCGACAACAGAACCATTTTATTGGCACAATTTTGATCAGACTAGGGTCCTTCTCAGGTTACCAACAAAAGGTGCCAAGTAGTCTAGAGCGCTAGAATTTTCATCTCCTCCAAAGAGAATAAGTCTCACCCGAAGCGCTGCTGAGACAAATAGATAGGGAAGGGAAAGGAAAATACTTAGGAGGATTCACATAACCTTCAAGATTCATATTGATATTGCGCAAGACATCTAATTGCATAAAATATATGAACTCATTCATGCAAGAACTGGAACTACTTATGTTGTGAACAAGTATTTAAACACAAAGACATCACGAAGAAATTATAAACCATAAATAAGTATTGTAATGCATAAGTATAACACAGAAAGACACAACATATTTTGAAAATTTAGATCCTTCTTCATATTATATTTAGATCTTTCTTCATTTACAAACTTAGAGATACACAGTAGTGATTTATTACAGACTCCTGACTCTAGACTCATTTCACAGAGCTCTAAATCCCAAAATGGTGTACAAATTACATTACAGAATCAAAACTCTGACCTCTCAGCCGCATACAATAACTATGACATCAACCTAACAGTAAGGGAAAGATCGAACTGAAAAAAACCACAATTCAACTGAGCCCTTTTAACATCATATTCATCCCTATTTATAAGCTAAGTTATGTCTTCTGTCTTGGTTTTCAAGCTTTCTTGTTCTGTTGCAACCGCTTTTTCTTTGTTGGTGTTGCGCTATCCTTTTCACAATCGATTTCTGTTGCTTCTCCTTGCTCTATTGTCCTGCTTCTTCTGAATCTTGTGCAACTCGTACTAGGCCAAAAATGAGACTATAATCCTTCTTACACAACTCCTTATCAAAAAATGAAGGGCCCAACAATGACCAATCTGGGAGAATGTATGCCCAATGTTGCTAACTAGAAAAACACCAACATTCTGGGTCATTCATCACTAGCCAAATCATCATGGCCCCATGAGTGAATTTATCATACTTATTGGTCAGATGAGCATGACCAATCTGTTAGAATGTATTCTCGATGATGAAACATATACACTCCCTCTCAACGAGGGATACATTCCGCATCACACCAAGTTTCTCTTTGAAGTATACAAACTTCACCCTAGACAAAGGTTTGGTGAGAATGTTCGCAATCTTCTCATATGTGGATATGTATTGGATATTTACTACTCCTTTATACACCATGTTTCAGATGAAGTGATATTTTATCTCAATGTGCTTCAACCTGTCATGAAATACTGGATTTTCTGAAAGCTTGAAACAATGTTGATTATCACATTGTATCAAGGTTGTCTCTAGCTCTTGATCAAATAGTCATGTAAGAATCTTCTGAAGAAATATTGCTTCATGACTTGTGACATTGGCTATGATATACTTTGCTTATGTTGTATTGAGTGCTACAAAATTTAGCTTCCTACTAAACCGAGATGTCATAGTTGAACCTAAGTTGAAGAAGTACCCCAAGGTGCTCTTTCTATCCACTAAACTCCCTTCTCAGTCATAATCAGTATATCCATATATCCTCAATTCACCACCTCAGTCATATCTCAGAGCATATCCAATTTTACCTCATAGGTACCTTAACACATGCTTTGCTGCAACCCAATGGAAGTTCCTTGATTCAACCATGAACTAGCCTAGGGTGTTCAATGCAAAGAAAATATTTGACGTGGTGTTAAACAGGTACATCAAGGATCCAATCAAATGCTTATACATAGTGAGATCCACTAGATCTAAATCTAAAGCGAAATCACTCATCTTCTTCAGATTTTTCATCATAGGTGTATCCATGGAATTGTAGTCCATCATACCGAATCTAATCAAGATATCAACTGTGTACTTCCCTTATCTGAGGAATATCTCACCTGGTTTTTTCCACACCTCCAATACCAAGATAAAATGAATCAACCCAATATCCTTCAGTTCAAACTCTGAGAATAACTCCCTCTTGCACCCGACAATGAGTCTCTCTACACCCGTAAGGAACAAATAATCAATATAAAACACCAAGATCAATGGATCAACATCAAAAACCTTGTAGTAAAGGTTTTTATTTGCATCACTCTTGGTGAATTCAAAACTAATCAAGTATACATCAATAATAGAGTACCATGCCCTATGTACCTACTTGAGTCTATACAAGGCCTTATTTATTTTGCAAACATGAGACTCCTTTCAATGTATCAAAATCCTTGAGGTTTATTTATGTACACTTCTACCTCAATCACACCATTGAGGAACGTAGTCTTCACATCCATCTGATGTAATATCCAACCCATAATTGAGGAAAGAGAAACAATAGTCCTTATGGAAGTGTACTTGGCAACAGGAGAAAAAGTATCCTCATAGTCCACTCCCTCTTTCTAAGAGAATCCTCTCACCATAAACCTCACTTTGTACTTCTCAATGCTGCCATATGTTGCATTATTGATCTTATAGATCCACTTGGAAGTCACCACTAACTTCCCCTCTAGTCTTAGAACTATCTCCCACACATCATTCTTCATGATGGAATGATACCCTTCCATCATGGCATCCTTCCAAACATGTTGGCCCACTCCATCCTCATAACTTGTTGTGTTGGATGTCTCTTCCCATAATAACATGGGTAAATATTGATCATGAATCATGGCTTTGGAAACCTCTACAATGGACCTCTTATTCCTCTCAACAACCCCATTCTATTGTGGGTTCTAAGGAACAATAAACTCCCTCTTTATCCTTGCCTCCATGCAGAAATCCCTCAAGTCCTTGGAAGTGTACTATCCTCCATTATCTGACCTCAACACCTTGATTTTCTTCCCTATCACATTCTCTACCTGAGCCATGAAGCCTTGGAATCTGTTGAAGATCTCATCCTTGGTATTCAACAAGAAGATCCATGTATTATGGGAGAAATCATCAATGAATATTACATAGTACAAGAATCCACTCAAATATGAAACTGTCATAGGTCTACATACATCAGAATGTACTATATCCATGATCCCCTTGGACCTATTGTCACTGCTCAGAAAAGATCCCTTGGCATTCCTCCCAATTTCACATCCTCTGCAAATTCCATCATTCTCTACCTGAAGCTTTGGAAGTCCTATGACCATCCTCTTCAATGTTGGTAAATCCTTGTAATGAAAGTGTGCAAATATTTGATGCCGTAGCTCACAAAAAATGATGTTGTCATGTACCAATTCCTAGGATGGTTGTCCCAACAATCTGTATAGACCTCCTTCTCGAAAATAAATCACTGCTATGGAGTCTATAACATCTCTTCTAGTTATCATAGTGCGACTGATCACAACTTGCAAAGAAATAGAGAATGACCAAAAGAGTTGGTTGCACTATGTAGTGCAATCCTTAAGGAATTCACACCCTATAATTAGGAAAATAACAACAAAAGGGAATGTGGTCACTTTGTCTGCATAGGCCACTCGCAACCATGACCGTACAATTGCAAAAAATAAAAAATGTGAAATAGATCTATCAGATCTGACATTGAAATATTTTAACTAGTTTCAAAAAAGCTCTGATACAATGTTGAATTTTACAATTTTAGGATATGACAATTATTTACTTATGATTCAAATGTTATTGTTATCATAGAATAATTACACACTAAAATATCAACAAGACTTAGCAAACTTGATGAGAGTTTATTGTAAGTAAATATTATATGAGATGATATATTACAATTGAGGGCCATGATATATAAACTTAGGAGGAGTACCCTTTCATTAATGGACATGTCTTTTCCATTATGGTATTTTCATTAATTAATTTATTAGTAATTATCGTTTGTTTATATTTATAAATTATATTATTTATATATTATATTTATGTTGATGATCATTTCCTCACATGAACGTCTAATTAATATAGGGCTCTAATGTTGAGTAGATTCACTGAGAAGCCCCTCATCACAAGGGGTCTCTAGTTCCTACATCTTCAACATTAGACTAGGCTTGTAAACAAGTCAAACCTACCCTATAAAAATAGACCACTCCATCCTGAAGAAGGAAATGTGAGAACATATCGATTCTTTATCATTTCTCGTCAAATCAACATGGCTACTAGGAGAAAGACTACACCTCTTCCATTCACCACTATACAAATCAGCATAACCCCATGAGCGAATGTATCATTTTCCCTTGGTCAAATCAGCATGACCAATCTAGGAGACTGTCTTCCCAATGATTATTACTATAAAATTATCAACATTCTAGGCCATTCACCACAAGCCAAATCAACATGGCCACGTGAGTGAATGTATCATCCTCCCTTGGTCAAATCAGTGTGACCAATATGGGAGAATGTCTGCCCAATGTTGAAACATAAACAGTTGTGGGTCATGAATACTACTCGTTCACTGATGATTTCTCTGGATATAACCAGGTACCAATAGAAAAAGAGGATCAACAAAAATGCCATTTTTCTCCGAGTTTGATTCTTTTGCTTACATAGTAATTCCATTTGGTTTAAAAAATTCCACAATAGTCTTTTCCAGAATAATGGTTAAGGAATTTCAGGAGTACATCTACAAAAAAATGGTAGTATATTTTGATGACTAGAACATATATACTCTCCTAAAAGATCATATATAGTGGTTAAGAATCATGTTAGAAAGATGAAGGAAATTCCATTTATCCTTAAATGTTAAGAAACACATATTTTCCACACCAATTGGTATATTGTTGGGCCACATCATATGTAAAGAAGGGATTTATGTAGACATGGATAACATCAAAATCATATTGTATTTGAAACCACTAGTGAACAAAAGACAAATTAAAATCTTCCTTGGGAACACTGGATACTATCAAAAGTTTATTTGGATGAAAAGTTTATTTGGAACTACTTCGACATTTCATTTCCAATCGACGAACTATTGAAGAAAGAAGCTAAATTTTACTAGAGTCGGGAATGCAATAAGTCTTTCGAAATATTAAAAAGAAATTTGGTAGAAAAAGCTATCTTAAAATTCTTGAACTGGTCAAAGAAATTCAACGTGCACGTCAACGCATCCAATGCCGTTGTCGGCTCAGTTTTTTCTAAGCCATATGATGATTTTATTGACCATCCAAATGCCTATGCCAATCAGAAGCTAAATAAGAGAGAACACAATTATTCAACAATGACATGTGAAGCCCTCGTTATGATTTTTTCCCTACAAAACATTTGGACTACTTATTAGCAAATCCATTTGTATTCTTCACAGACCACCAGGCATTGAAATATCTTGTAAATAAACCAATACACCAAGGTAAAATGTGTCCATGGATACTACTATTTCAATAATTTGACTTTGGAGTAATATTCTGACCAGGGAAGAAAAATGTTGGGTTGGATCACCTATTCATACTAGAGATAGGGGAAGATCTGATTGGAATTGAAGATGACTTCCCAGATGAAAAATTATTCAGAGTCGAAGAATTCCCTAAGGAAATAGAAGGGATTGCCAATTTCTTAGAAGAAAGAAAAGAATTTGATGATTTCCCAACCAATAAAGGAAAAATTCTAGCAATTAATGCTGCACCATTAAACCTAATGAATGGTTACCTCTACAAGCTAGGGAATCGACAATATTTTTGCAGAGGTGTGCACTAGAGCATGAAAGAGAAGATATCATTGCCGAGGTGCTGGCTCCCCCAACTAACACCCTGTTATTTTTATTTGAAATACATAGTTACCTTTATAATTTCTCGTTGTCCAGTATGTTATCTTCACCAAATTGATAGATCCTTTGTAAAAAACGTTTCTTTGATTGGTTTTTTTACCTTTACAATTTTTAGTATGCTTCTTTTCTGTCGTTTTTTTGGTTTGAGTTTTATATCGTGATTGTGTGTTTATCTTTAATTTCATGACTGCAAAGCATGGAATTAAGTATTTGTTTCTCGTTGATCTCACCTGTTAAATGCTTTGAACAATGTCGTTATACATGTCTTTCTCCGATCAATGATTATTTCTTGTATTTCCTACTCTCATTTAAAAGCGAATATCATTACTCTATATGGGAATAATTAATTGAAAGTTTTATTAACCAACACAATATTTATTAAAGTTTTTGTATCCTCTAATTCTAAGTTCATTTCACTAAGAATAATATTGGAATTACATTAGAAGATCCTTTTTAATATTTGATAAGAACGTTGGTGGAAAGAAAAACTTGTGATATGCCTTTTTGAATTAAGAGGGATCATATTAAACATACATATAACATATTGGTATATGATTCTCGATGAAGGGTTTTCTCTCTATACTTGGACCATTTCATGATATTTCCATGATTATTCCTATCAATCTGGCTAAATCATTCCTCAAACCCTAAAATGACTATACCCTTGCTCACGATCATGATGTAATGGATTGTGGAAATTTCTAAGGAGAACATGGGTCAATTTTCCTACAACCTCGTTTTCCTTTCGCATGAGATCGATACCCACATTCATCAAAAGTTTAGGTGGCATGCAGGTTCAAATCATTCTCCATGTTTCCAGGTTTTCACACTAGCCACGGGAATGAGGTATTTGACCCCGCTTATTTTTGTTTATAGTGAATACTCTATTCTCCATAGGGTTATTATGGTTCTTGTTCAAATTAACCTATTCTTTAACCTAGTTGCAAAACGACTCATGTCCCCTGTGGTAAGAATCGAACCCAATAACCTCAATTTTTTCTCGAGAAAAATACCATGACATAAATGTTATGTTGGGTAGGGTGGTTAAACTTCATTCACACATTCAAAGGTAAAAGGGGATAGGTGGTTTAAAAAACCCAAGGTAAAAGGGGTTTCGTGGAAAGTTTTTCTAGCATCCAAGCACACCAAGTACAATATTAAAGATATTCCTATGGTTCTGTTCAAGAAAAATGGAACAGTTTACTGCTTCTTATCAAGCATTTTGTGACATATGAAGGGCGTACTGTTTTTTTTTTTCTACTACCATATACGTTAGATAATGGTGTTTACAGGTTCTTGTTTGACCATGCCCTATTATTTATGGAAACGCCTCACCAATATGGAAAGGACCTACCAAACAAGGATAAACAATACTCAAACCAGTCCCTTCCACCATGGTTTAACTTGTATCTCAATAGAAAACCACCTTGTAAAAATTTCTTGCCCTTGGATGACTCGGCTAATTTTATTACTAGAAATGGTTTCCTGTCCAAGCCTGTTTCAGAACCAAATCCTCTATCTAAGATGACCGAGGTCTCAAACCCTTCTCATGATGTATTTGAGGAAATTCAACTGGACGTTCAACTTCATTTTGATCTTCGTGTCCCTCTAGATGATGAATCAAATCCTACCCATGTTTCTCGTCTCACTCGAAGTAAAGCTAAGGAAAAGATAATGCAAGCTCAAACCCTAGAGTTGATTCTTAATCGACTAAAGCATAGACCTCTTCCAACATTTGAACATGGAAAATCATCGGTCTCCTCAAAAAATGATTCACGTATGGATTTTTCAGAAGATTAGGTTCCATTTAAGGAACAAGTTGATTTAAAAAAAAAAAATCTAGGTCACAGACTTTCTAGGATGATCTAGAATAGATCCAAGAATCAAGTAGCCCATAAATAACCTATAGTCATTGATGACCTAGAATCTCATGATGAAGACTTGGATGGAAAATCGAAACCCGAGAAACAACCATGTTATTATTTCGTTGATAAATTACCACCATTCCTTCATGGAATTGAGGGCATGTTAGGCATTGGTGCTGCCTTGAGAAGAAGTTCCCTAGCAGGAAATCCCTCTCACATCAAGCAACAACATTCTAAGGAAAATATGGTTTTTGAAGGTTTTCATGGGTGTCAAGTATGGGCAGAATGATACCATTCGGTTCTCCCCTACCTACATGTTTAAATTAAACAATTACAAAGACAAAAAATAGATGTTAGAGAGAAAACGAAGGATTAATCAATGGCAAAGAGAAAAATTTCTTACATGCAAAAAAAATATTTAAAAATGGTCAAAATTCTAATGTCAAAGAATCCTCCAATGTTAATATTGTTATGGAATCAACTCTACGCTCATCTTAAATTTCGAACATGTAATTTCTGGTAAAGTTTATTTTGAAATTATTTTTTGTTTCTTTTGATTATTTTTAGAGACAAGCTACAAAATTTTATATTTGTAGCTAGTCTTTAATTAGTTTTGAATTAATTTTAATTGATTATATTTTTTTATTGATAGGTCATGAGAAGATTGGAAGATCTTATGAAGATGATTGGATGCTATTAAAATTTCATTTTTTATTTTAATTAGTATTAGAGTTAGATTAAAAGGCCAAGTTGTAGCTTTTCGTGGTGATCACAACAAACTTTTGGAAAAGTTGTTGGACATAATTATCTTTTTATAATTTTTTTTTTTATTATGAGTAGATGTTAGAATACACTGTTTAAAAACACGTTATTTTTGAAGGATTCAACTTTGTCATGTTGATATGAGGATCAATCCATACTATTGTTTAAATACTCATAGTTGTTTGAGTTATGGGTGGAAATTGTTTTGGGATAATGGACCAATGCTTAATTTGAAGAAGAATATGGAACTATACATTGCTTAAGGATTTTGTCCTATGAGTAAAATTGTTTTCTTTCAACAAAATATCTATTATTATGGTTCATGTTCTTCTGGTGATTAATCATGTATTGATTAAAATGCATCTTTAGTCTATTTTGTCAATACATTGTTAGTTGCTTTCATTTATGTTTATATTAATTATGTTCAATTTCTAATAGTTCATTGCCCCAATCATTATGATCCTTGTGATTGTATCATTTTGATGCAAGTATCAAATTATATTGAGTTTATTCGTATACTTTGAACTGGCAATAGCTTAATTTGTCAATTGAAATTATTTTCTTCTTGACAAATGGTTCATTATATCTTCATAAAGGATCAGATTAAACAATTGTTCTTTTTGCATTATAAACAAGATTTGTATTGTCAGTTGAAGTGACTTTCTTCAGGCATGTTCATGGTCTTGTTATTTCACGACCTTCTTCCATATATTTCTCATGACAGACAAGTTGTTGGAGAAACTTTATACAGGAAGGAACTTGTACATATTCTTAGTTCGATATCTTATATAATGCTTATCGTTTTTCTTCCCAAATTTGTCAGTATCAACATTTTCTAATATTTCATCATCAATGTTGATAGATTCTCGTGCATATTTCAATTTAAAGTTTATATTAAAAAACAAAACCCGAACATAAATTCACTAAAATACATATACAAGTGTTCATCTTGTATTATCTAAATTTATGTACATACCTATAGGTAATTCCTCTTCTGCTTCAATTTAAGTTTCAACATCTTCTGCTTCAATTTCAGTTTCAATGTCTTCTGCTTCAATTTTGGTTTCAACATATTCTTTGTAACATACCGCTCTGGCGCACTTACCAAACTTATTCTTTGAGGACACTTGCTCGCAAGTGATCTGGATTTTTATGATGATAAAACTTTTTCATTATGATGCGTTAAGTTATATGACAGGATGTTTTTACTACCTTGATGTAG
>SNQJ01S0020385.1:21292-31881 GCA_010110895.2 Picea sitchensis | reverse complement strand
GTGGAAACGACATCGGCTGTCGAGTATGACTGAATAGTTGCTTCCTGGAATACGAGAACTGCAGCTTCTTTTCAAATCTAGATACGAACGACACTTATTAGGTTAACATCATTAAAGTTATTACAAGTACTCTAAATGATTTCAGGACCACTACTTAAAATCTCCTTTTCAACCTGTTTGATGAGGTCTATAATTCTGCAAATAAGGGATTCGTTGAAGGATCAGCTACATATTCAGCTATAATATTCTCCTAATGGCACCATTTACGGTTTAGTTCAATGTTGGGGAGATATATTCATAAAGGACTACAGATCTTGTTTACAATTAGCGACGAATAACCTCTACGAATGTTGTTATGTGAATGAAGGAGCCCAAGCACTCTTGGGAAGTTGTAGGATGTGATATGAAATATACCATTTTTTTAACACTAGTACTGGAGGGAGTAGTACTAGTCCACCTCCACCTCCTACTCCTCCGGGGCAAACCCTTCGACAGAAGCTGCCCAGACTCCTCCGACAAATGGAACTTCACCCACCAAGTCAAGTAATATCTCTGTGTTCTTTCTAGTTTTGTCATTTTCCCCCTCCTGGATTATACAATTTGATGGTAATTTCTATTTCTGTAAATAACAATACAATACATTACATGATCTTCTCTACAAAAAGTTCCTCTTCAAAAAAATTACCCATAATACTGCGGATCGTAAGGTTGAGCGTTCTGGGAATTGTAAGGTTGCCTTGACGCTGCAAACCAGCTAAAGAAAACAGTGATTTGGTCATCTGAGCATCCATAGTCTTGCAGCTGAGCATTCTGGGAATTGTAAGCTTGCCTTGATGTTGCAAACCAGAGCTGGCTGGGGAAGAGTCGGGAGGAATGTCGTTCATGGGCCCGTTGTCGATCGCCATGGAAATGACTCGGCTCTCCTCTACCGTCCAAATGTTCTTCAAGAGCTCGTCCATGTTCATGTTTCTCAACGGTTTACTGACGTTCCCAAGCTGATTTTGAACCTCCTCCAACGTTAAATTGTATAAAGAATTCTAACGAGCCAGCGATTAGAACTGGGGCGTTCGACCACCAACATTGAGCCGGAACCCATTCCCTGAGAACTTATATTTTTCCTAAACAGTAGTTCGAACATGAGACCAATAGTTTTTTATTTTGTGGCTTGAACCTACAGGCCCAATTCCTGTAATTTTCTTTCTTTTTGTTAGGTCTTGGGATCGAACCGGCGACCTCCTCTTGCAACCCCCTCTTTTTTCCCTCTACGTGTGAACCCTTAACTCTTTGATTTTTGGCCGACTCAGAATTGCAATTCAATCAATGTCAGTCGAACTCGTGACAAACGAGCTTAACTGTATTTTCCCTAGATGGGGTTTGAAGGCATGACTTACAATGTTACTTCTATGATTTATTATTTTCGTGTGTGCCCCTGCAAGCTCAACTCGAGGCTTGTGTTTTATTTTGAAATTCTTCCCCTGTTGGGTATCGAATCCGAGACCTACCAAAGTTGCTTTGCTCTCTTTTCTCGGACCTGAGTCATACACAGAAATTAAACTATAAAAGAAACACTAGAAATTAAGTATTCTATTTATAGGTTTAGGGAAATTGAATAATATATTCATCAGAGCAGTTTGATATGTTTTTTTTTTTTGCTAGTTTGTTTGTGACTTGTGGGATTAGTCTATAACTTGAGAAACAGTGACTGGGGGGCATCTAAGTTGTCAAAATCACCTGAGGATCGCACCCAGCCTGAACCACACCAACCCTTAACATGGTTGGATTTTTGGTGTCCCCAGAAGTTTCAAATCAGTAACTTCACATCACAGAATGCCTTAACAGTGCACTATGTCACCCGTTGTCTGACATGTCACTGACTGTCCTACACCTCAGAGACAGAACAGTAAGTTTGATATGTTAATATGTAACACAATTTTCAATTTTATGCTCTTCTTATATTCCGGATTGTAAATTAATTAAATATAAATTTGTAATTTCTTGGACCTTCAGAGTATTGGTTTAAATCGAAACCACTAACAGGTTGCTAAAGAAGATGGGTTTTTCATGATTGGAGAGATTCAGGTGAACAATATTTCACATCCATTCACGATTTTGACAAATTGATGCATCCATGATTAATGAAGCATTTTTCTTTCTTAATTGTTTCCTGGTCATCAAAACTTTTTATACATTGTCCAGCTTGATCAGTCTTCAAGTTCTGAACACTTTAGTATCTTCTGTATTTTCAATAACTTTCGGCTGTGATAGCAGTCTCTGTACTGTTCGGAGAAATTCCAGCTATCTTGATAAGTCTAAAGTTTTAAATGTTAAAGCAGACTGTGGAGAAATTCTATGTAACTTTTGAATCTGGGACACCTGTGTACCTTTTTAAATTTATATTTTGTAAATTTATATAAATCTTGTTTTTGTTATAAAAATTTAAAGAATACAATCACGAAGAATATCCTTTCTTATTAGGTAACCATAGGAAATTTTCACTTCCAGACTCACCTAAGAAACATCAAACTGTCAAGTATTCTTTACAAAGAAATAAAGTTAAAAACCAATGTCAAAGTTGTGCGAGAACAATTACTTACAATTACTCGTTTCAATCTGCAGAAACTCTTGTAGACATCTAAAGCATTGAGACATCAAATGGACTCGCAAGGTAATCGACTGAAAGTTTTTCTCTATTGCTGCAAAATATAAAAATTACAGAAATCAAAACATAATTCTTCCCTAAAAGTCCTACAAGCACTGAAGATGTATAAACTATCTATCCAAGTTTGTCCACCTGTGTTGTAGATTGAAGATATATCTTCATTATCATCTATTTCTCTCAGATTATAGATTCTCTTCACCTTTTTAAGAAATGGGTATGTGATATCTCTTCCTTGTGGGTTTTTAGAAGAGGAAGCATGCCAATTCATGTTTTATCAACTCGGGGATTATAGTATCATCTGCGGTATCGCTAGAAAATAGGCTCTCTCTTTTTCCAAAATAGTGAAAACAAAGTAGACATACATTTTTAGGTTTTGCAAATCTTTTTAAGTAATTCATAAACTCTTCAACAAGCATACATACAAAAAGGAAAATCAACACGCATATGCAATGAAGTGGTCATGTAAAATGTAACCCCAGTTGGCCAGCTAGTGATGGTTGATATCTCTGTTGTCTATATTGATATAAAAATGTTTTAAAAATTATTTCAATTATTTATTTATCTAATAAAATGTTTTAAAAATTATTTTAGTTATTTAACTATATGTCTAATAAAATGTTTTAAAAATTATTTGAGTTATCTAACTATATGTCCAAAATGTATAATTTAATTATAAAATAATAAATAAATAAAGATATAATTCAATCAAATTAACTAATTTTTGGATTCTTATAAATTACATATTTAAAAATTATTTGAATTATATATATATATATATATATATATATATATCAATTGGGTAGCAGACCTCTCGTGCTTTGCTTTCCGAGTAGTGGTTTTCATGTGGCCTCCTTCACCATGAAGACACTTTCTCCTCGGTGTTACTCTCTTTTTTTGGTGTCTTTCTTCTCGGTTTTTCCACACAAGGCGAACCCTTTCTCCCCAACGTTTGTTCCTCGTGCAAGGCTCAGGCTCTCTCTAGTTGATGGTGGTGGTTAGTAGCTTCTAGCAGTCGCTCTCTTGGTGATGTTGTGTCTTCTCCTGGGGCCTTTCGCTTTATCAGATGGCATCATGTGCCCAGATCCGTCCCTTTTTCGGGTGGTATTGCGATCACAGTGATTGTTTCTTCCGTTTTGGGATGCAGTTTGTTGGTGGGTGCATCTGTGGGGGCGTCGCCTGGGTTTATTTTCCCAGATCTGTTGTTTCTAGGTGAGGTTGGTGGTTCTTCCTTCGTGAGAGCGCGGATCTGGGGTTGGGTCCCAGGGTGGGTTCTTTCGCTTCTATCTGCTCTTGGTTTGTGGTTCCTCTCTTGGGTTTCTTCGATTGTTCAGGGTTTGATGTATGCTCAGATCCGGCTCCTATTGGCGGTTATCAATGTATCCTCTCCTCCATCTGACATGGGTTGTGCCAGAGCTTTGAGGTCATGTCTTGGGCGTGCGGTGTTTTGCAGTTTAGCAATTTGAGGTCCTGTTGAGAAGGCGTGCAGTTTCTGGTCTCATGTTGGTCGAGGTCTCCATCGATGTTGTTTTCTGGTCTTGCTCATCTGAGGATTCATATCTCTCTGACCTGGGCCTTCCGACCTCGTGGGTTTGTTTGGGATTGCATATTTGGGGTATTTCCTGTTACGGGATTTCTAGTCTGTGGTTTTCCGACTTAGTTAGGGTTTATTATCCAATTCTTGCTTCTTCTTCTTTTCTTTATGGCATCCCAACTAATTTTTTTGCCCCTTGAGAACTTTCTACCCATACTTGAGTCGTGCTAAATGCACCTACAGAATGTAATTTAGTTCTCTTAGAATGAATAAAATTAAACTTCTATCAAGAAAATATATATATATATATATATATATATATATATATATATATATATATATATATATATATATATATATATATATATAATTATAATAAATATATATAATTCAATTAATTTTTAACCTAATTTTTAAATTCAATTAATTTTAACTAATTTTTAAATTCCTATAAATTACATTTTTTAAAATGATTTGAATTATCTAATTATATGTTACATATAGTTAAATTAAAGATTAATAAATAAATATATAATGAAATTCAAAATTAACTTTTAAATGTCTACAAACATGCAAACGTATTTCAACTTTTTATAGAGTATTTCAAATTTTTATGTAAATATGAGATCAATTTTAATTTTTTTTTGTTATTAAACACTAAAAAAAATGTAAATTTATATTTTCTTGCTATAATTTATAAATTTTAGATTTCCAAGATTCCCATTAATTTACATAATCATTAAGATTATAGATTTATAAAATTGGAGAGTCTATCATTATCCTTCACATACACAAGCTCTTCAATTTAGCAGTGAAGCATGGCTTCCCTAAACCCTTGACACAAAGCCTCGTTGTTCTTATTTTTAAAAATGGGGATAGAAACATTCCCTCTAATTATAAGACCATTATGATTAGCCTCATTTTAGCCAAGATTTATGGAATTATTTTGGAAAAGAAGATTAGCCTTTGGCTAGAAAGTCACGTAAAAGAGTTAAAGGCCAGGCCGGGTTTAGGAGATATCATTCAACTATGGAACATCTCGTTGCCTTTAGGATCATTGTAGAGGAGTTCCGCAATACTAAAACCAATATTTTGTATTGTTTTGTTGACTTTAGAAAAATCTTTTGACATGGTTCCTAGGAAAAACTTTGGAATAAGTTGGAAGAGGGCCGATAGTGATAATAGTGGAGGTCATTCAATGTAAGTTGGATTAGGTCCACTATATTATTAAATAAGGTCCATTATGGTTGTTAGATATAATAAATCTAAGAGAACTTCTTAGAAGGTTCTACTTCTAGAAGATTCTTCATCTAGAATGTTCTCGGGTGATGGTAGCACTATATAAAGGGGTTCAAGCAATGTAATGGGATATGAGGAGAAATGTTGTATTTGTAGCAGTAGTTCAATAGGAGGATGCTCCCTCGAAGAGGCAAGTGAACATGAGAGGATCTCTTTCATAATAGGATCCATTGTATGGTGTTGTCCTACCTCAAGGGTTTGATATAATAAAGTGGTGAGTTTCTATATTGTTTTATATATATTGTGTGGTGATTGTATTCAAATATATTTGGTACTATTTTAGTATTTTGTATTCAAGTATTTGGAACTTAACAAGTGGTATCAAATAACTTTCCTTGGCAAGAAGTGTGGGCAAATATTTTATTTTTTGCAGATTTATTTTTTTGGAAAAAATAAATAAATAAATAAAAAGAGAGGGTTGTGACATTACGGATGATTTTTGTAGGTTTTTGTGCAAAATTTTAAAAAGATGGTTGTATATCTAAGTTCCTCTCAGAAAAATGCCCAAGTTAAAAAAAAAAATCGTCTAAAATGGAGTCTGAGAAGTCAAGTTATTTGCATTTTACAATCTGCAATTTTTAGAGTTTCTTTTTCCACGGACGACCGTGTCATTTTTATGATTTTTGTAGCATCTGGGCTGAATTTTAAAAACAAATTACATATCTAATTTCCTCTCACAATTTCACCCAATTTAAAAAAAAAATCGTCAAAATAGAAGCTCTAGAAGTAAAGATATCGCTGATTTAAAATCAGTTGTTTTTGGAAGTTTTGGTGACGGTTGCGGGACTGCAGAGTTCACAACTCTTCATAGGGTGCTCAGATTGCTACCATATCAATACCATTGGATAAATTATTTTAAGAGATTTATTTTGGTATATTTTATGTGGTGTTTCCAATGGTTATTTCCTCTCAAACCCTCAAAGAAATTCCACAGATAACGGAAGCATTCAAAGCCCAATAGAATGACATATTGCATGGTCTCACATTGCATAACCTTGTAGACGGCCTCAAGGATAGTTTTCATGGTATTCAAGATTTATTGAATAGCATGTTGAATATATTTCTTATGGCGGACATCAAGGATGAATATAATAAAGAAATATATGTTTGGTATGATTTTGAGGCCGATTGTGATTATTGGTAAATGGATAGTTGTCATTTCTGGAATGACAACCACTTTCATCTTTTATTTGATGACTCTACTCAACCTTCTATAGAGCACATCAATGTGATGCATCAGGAGCTAGTTATGATTACCAGTGTCCAACCTGCATATTTTACAATGATATTGTTCCTTCCAGATTCAGCTTTGACCATTTCCCAATATGTGGATGGATATTCTTATTTGGATCCACATAATAGGTGTTAGTCTTGGGAGCATTATTTTCAGTTGGTTATTGGGTGTCGATATCTTCCATGTTTAATTTGTTGACGATTAAAATCACAACGATGAATTATGCCCACAAAGTATTGCTAAAGTCCTATTATTTAACTATGTTAATAATATAATACTAGTAGGTGGGAACCCCTTGTAGACTAGAGGCGCAAGGATAGACATATCACACATTTTTATGTTGTTCTTTTGACACCGCTTACATAGTCCTACATGGTTGACAATGTAGTTTTGGTTTCATTTTGACATAGTGACAGGTGTATGACACATTTTATGGAATGCTTCTGCAATTCAAAGCATTTTTTTGTTATGATGGGAATATATTTACAGTTGCTATGATTTAACCATGTTACTAATCATTGTGATTGATTACCTAGCTTCATATATACGAGAGATGTATGAATGATAACATAGTCAAAACAAAGAAAGAAAAACCTATGAAAAAATCTAAAGGGAAAGGATTTATGTTTGAGCTATGATAAAAGGTTATATGCAATTTTGAATGGAAAAGTAAAAGAGTGTTAGTGTTAGTGTTAGTCCTAACTAATATACTATGGTTGGTTAGTGGCTATGTGATTTTCATTAGATTTGATTTGGGCGCATATAGCATTGCAATATGTATGTTGGCATATAACTTGGCAAGGGTTAACGTGTAAATGTTTGGGTAGCGAACTATGCAAAGGATATTGTTGCAGATTTCAAATGTTTGGGCATTGAATACATGATTTAATTAATTGATGAACGTTTGGTTGTCTCGTACTTCGAATTGAATAAGCAAGGAGATGGAAGTGACGTGCATTTACTGCATGTCACTCCATACTCCCCCTATCAACCGTCACCCTAGCATTGTTCCTTGTTTCATATTCGGTATGTTGGTTGTGAAGCTCTGTATTTCAGGCTCTTGGAAAGAAGAAGGCTCGGCCAACTCGCCCTTTTAAGCATTTTGTTACGGGTAAGATTATTTTTCTCTCCATCCATGAAATATTCTCTGTGTATGAACAAATAATGGCTTAGTAATGCTTGGGTTTTTGTGTTCCTAATAATTTTGACTGTGTAAATATGTGATATTTCTCTCTGTGATGACTGTAAAATGTTTCGGATTGCAAGCAAAAGGATTGGGTTTTGTTTAAGTTGTGCATTGACTGGTTGCTCAGTCGATTTAATATCATGATGGGTCTCTGTGGATAATAAGTGAATGTGTACGTATCACTCTGCATTAATCATGGAGGGTTTCGTTTTGTGGATTATCATTGGTTGTTCTCTCATAGTCATGATTTTAACCCTTACCCAGTTGCATTCGGATTGCCTTTCGGTTACTGTGTGTTTCTTCAAACACTGAGTCATGGTTGTGGGATCATTCTTATTGTCTTTTCACCGAAGTATCCCAAGATCCAGTCTTCGGTTGGTCATAACATTAATATATATTGTATGGTTGTGGGGTGATATAATTTATACGTCGGCGTTATGTGTCCTCATTGGTATTGTTGTCAGGTTGTTCGGCTCTTAAGAAAATGGACAAAGAGGTTATATCTTTGTGTGTTCTTTGAATAACTGTCACTATTCAGTTAACTTCGTCTCTCCTCTGCAAGCGTTAAACACACTATTTGCACTGGATTTTTGATACCCTTCTCGTCGTTGCTTTCCTCGGTGGCTAACTATTGGTTCCTTGCCCAAACTGGGAGTAATAAGAAGACTTTGTGGCTTACTGTTGTGTCTGTATCAAAAGGTATTTTACCTATGGTTGATAAGTCTTTGAAGATCTCCAGTTCTTTGTGCTATTGTTAAAAGATGGTCGTGCTCTTGATTGTCTCCTTGCATTTGTTTTCGACGGAGCCCGATTTTAATCTCCAATTATCCTTGCTCCTTTCAGGCATATTCTTGGTTGTCAAATATGAATTTATCAGTGGAATGGTTATGGAGATTTTTGGTCGAGTCCTTGTCTCATATTTTTATGATAAAATTGGTTGAACAACTACGATGGGAATGGGTAATTATATACAGTCGAGAATTGTCTCATTTCATTGTGATGTTTTTACTAGCGTAGTCTCGATTGAAATTGGAAACACCTGTGTGTTTTTCTAGGCCTAATTAAGGTTGTGGCCAATTGTGAAAATGGTTCCTGTGTGTAATTGTATATGTTCGCCTCATATATATTATTGGATCATCATACAGATTATCAATGGTTATATCAAAAGTGATAAGGCTCAGGTTTTATGTTGACTGTGGTTTCATTGCAACACCTTGTTGATTGATATGATGAAGGTTGTGTGTAATTGGGCATATTTTGGAAGTCTGTTTGTATTTTTATTTTATTTTAAAGGGGACCTATGTATATTTTAATTAGGCCCGGTTGTAAATTGGTAGACAGTGGATCTTGATTATTGCAGTGATGCATTATGGGATAGAGGTCGAACATATTGTTGTGTGTTCTTTTTAAAAGGAAGGCAAAGAGATAAAAGATCAATGTTTTCTTAATAGGATTGTTGAAATGGAAAGTTTGTTTCTCTTATGAGTATGATTGCACAGACTGTTATGAATTGAGAAATTCTGGGAAATTTAAATGTTGGAACAATGAACAATTTGATACACAGTAATTGTTGGTGTGGTGTTGGTATTTTTTGAATTGATTTTAGTACAGAGTCATGATTATTAATTACTTAATTTATTTTATGAACAGTATCCATTAAATTCTCTTCCATTCTCTCACTTTTTCACACATTACAAATCCCCTCACATTCCCATATTCACTTTGCACGCCCTGTTCTTAAAATTAAATTATAATTAAATGGAAACTCTGTATTATAGCAATTGAAGGATGACACAGAGATGAGTTATTGTTGATATGTTTTGTTATTACAATACAGTTGATTGTTTTATGATTTGTTGAGCAGTAATCATGATCTACTCCCTTTCATTTTATCACTTTTCGCTCAATACAACCCCTCAGATATCCCAAAACCCTTATTCACCCCCTACTAATTGACAAGTATTAAACGATTTTTATGGATTGGATTGCATGAGTCGGATGTGTTGCCAAGACAAACTTTGTTTCATATTTAAAGAGATGTCATGTATGGTTTGTTTTAGTATATAGTTGCTAATAAACGTTGCATACAGGAATGAACTTCTTCAGCAGAGGAAGCCATGGCCGAAATAATAGGGAATAAAAGGAGAAAGAATACTAAGGTCTGCTCTTGAGTTATTGAGATAGTTTAGTTTTGATTCATTCTTTAATTCATTGAAAGCCTAATTTTCTTTTATGACAACGGGGTCTTATTGTAGACAACAAGATTCAAGGTTGAATTACATCATTCAGACACTTGTTTTTTAGAGGTGTTGATCTATCTTTGATAGTCTGTGTAGACTTGTCTATTTATGAATTAAATTTCATGTTAAGAACCTGAATAGATCTACAAATATAACCATCGCAAATATTGAATACACAATAGATCCACAAAGAAAGATAAAAAAACCACACTTTATTATTACCAAACCCTTGAGGTAGGGAAACACCATACAATGGATCCTATTATGGAAGGGATCTTCTCATGTTCACTTGCCTCTTCGAGGAGGTATCCTCCTATTGAGTTACTGCTCCAAATACAATACTCCTCTTCATATCCCATTACATTGCTTGAGCCCCTTTATATAGTGCTACCATCACCTAAGAACATTCTAGAGGAGGAATCTTCTAGAAGTAGAACCTT
>SNQJ01S0020385.1:8045-21242 GCA_010110895.2 Picea sitchensis | reverse complement strand
CCCCCCTTATGAAAGCGTTGTCATCAACGCTTGATGTACAACCATATACCAAGGTCCCATGGATAAGTGTGAACCATGGTGCTAAAGTATACTAGAGAACCAGGGTCTCATTGAGAAATGGAAGCCACCATGATGAAGTAGTCCAATCGCCATTGTAAACCAGGGTCCCATGTCCAATTGCTCATGTGAACTCCACATGGAAGATATCGGCACCCAATAACCAACTGAAAATGATGCTCCCAATACTGACACCTATCATGTGGATCCAAATAAGAATATCCATCCACATAGTGGAAGATGATCAAAGATGAATCCCAAAAATGACAACTATCCATATACCAATCATCGCAATCGGCCTCAAAGTCATACCAAGCATATATTTCTTGATTATATTCATCCCTAAGGTCTGACATAAGAAATCTCTCATGCATGTTATCCAATGAATCTTGAATACTACAAAAACTATCATTGAGACCATCTACAAAGTCATTCAATGTGTCAAACAATTGGACTTTGAATGCTTCAGTAATCTATAGAATTTATTTGAGGGTTTGAGAAGAAATAGCCATCTGAGCACCCTATGAAAAATTATGAACTCTGCAGTCCCACCACCGTCATGAAAAAACCCAAAAAATAGAACAATAAATTACTGCAGAAAATCACGGCGTTTTCCAGAAAAACCCTGAAAAATTGTTGAATTTAAAATGCTCGTAACTTCACTTTTCGTACTCTGTTTCGGCTGATTTTTTTTTTTGAAATTGGGTGAAATTGTGAGAGGAATTTAGATCTGTAATTTTTTGGGGCAAATTCGGCCTCTAGATGCTACAGAAATAAAATAAAAAAATCATGTCGTCGTCCGCGAAAAAAACTCTAAAAAATTGCAGATTTTAAAACTTCAATATCTTAACTTCCCGGACTCCGTTTTAGACGATTTGTTTTTTCAACTTGGGTGTTTTTCTAAGAGGAACTCAGATATCCAACCTGTTTCTGCAAATTTTGCACAGAAATATACCAAAAATTTATGGAATGTCGTGGCTCTCTTTTTTCTTCTCCGAAAAAAAAATCTACAAAAATAAAAAATATTTGCCCACAATGTCTGCCAAGAAAAGTGTTATGATACCACTTATTAAGAACCTAAATAGATCTACAAATATAACCACCACAAATATTGAATACATCAGAGAAAATGTTAGGCCAATAAAACCCTTCTCTTAGTATCTTATGCACTATGGTTTTCCAATAATGGTGCCCTCCAAAGTCACCCTTATGAAATTCTTTGATAGATTGTTTTACCTCATCTTCTGATAAGCAACATAGCAAAATCCCCCTTGGATCCTTCCAATACAAAGAACCATCAAGTATACAAAATTTGGTTGCTTTTAATTTCAGAAACTTAGCTTTGGTTTTGCTTAGTTCAGGAGGAGCTTGTAAATTTCTCAACACATATATAATGTCAACATACCATGGAGATTCAAGAAACTTCTGGGATACCTATGGTGTTGATTCTTCCTTTGAATTTTCTGACAAATCTGTAATAAAATTTATCCCAAGACATCATAATTTGACTATGTCATTAGATTGGCAAGCCCTTGGCCTTTGATTAGCTTTGTAGGCTTTATCTCCAAATCGTATTCCAACAAAACTGTTATCCATTTGTCTCTCCTTCCTTTAGGATCAAACTGAGTTAGAATATCTTTCATAGCATTACTGGGCACAAAAGCAACAACATGAGAATGCAAAATGTAAATTCTAAATTCTTTTGGGGCTTTTACTAATCTCCATGATGTTGCACTTTAATGGGGAATCTCTTAAAGTTTTGTTGTAGTAGGCTATGGGCCTTTCAAAATTCTGGTCATTCTTCTGCAACAAGACCCCGAGAATAGTGTGTTCTGATGCAAAAGAAAATAAGAGGAAGTCCTTTGCATAGTCTAGACTGTCTAATATCGATGCCTTGGTCAATGCTACATTTATATCCTCAAAGGATTTTCTAGCTTCTGGAGTCCACTTTATCTCACTTCCTTTCCTCAACATGTTGGTAATGAACTTTATGATTTCTGCCAGATTGGGAATAAACCTCCTCAGAAAGTTTACCCTTCCAAGAAAAGATTGTACCTCTTTTTTGCTTCTCGGAGTATCAATTTTGAGAATTGTAGCTACCCTGCTAGGATCTATCTTTATTCCTTCTTTGGAGATGATATTACCAAACAACTTTCCCTCTTGCATTCCAAAGTTGTAATGAAATTCCAAATCTCCTACACTTCTCAAAAACCCTTTTCAAATGTTTCAAATGCTCATCATCAGAATTTGAAAAAACAATAATATCATCTAAATAAATGACGATGAACTTATCATTTTCATCAACAAAAGTTATATCCATAGTGTTGACGACAATTTTTGTCAACAATACTTAGTCGACAAAGCATTGCTAGGCTTCCCTTCATTCAGGGTTGCTCGCACAAAAGTTTTCCGCACTCTGATCAAATTTGACGCAATACTTGGAGAAATCGTCATGCCTCTTAAAAACGACCCTCTCCTCTTCCTTCATATCATAGGCAATATCATATTTTGCATTTTGACACCACATAAGTCTTGGATCCTCGCTCATCATCTTATGTTACTCATGCCCCCTTCACCAGACATGACCTTTTAAACAAATGAAGAGTGAACAATTAAGATTCATGTCATATGTAACAAGGGCAATGTAATACTACATTACTATATATTTCACTTTCCAAGAATTTATCTCATGCTTCTCCATGCTTCTCCCTTCAATTATAGCATTATTTCATAAAAGTTATTCATGTTATGACTTTAAATTATACCAAAAATTAGAGGTATTATTTGATCATATGGCATGGGCCATAATTATGTTCCATTATCAGTCCTCCCCATTATAAAATCATTATATGATGTGCCCTACATCATACGACAAACCCCACATACTTCTCCATGTTTTCATAACCCACTTTTCAAGATATATCTCTCTAATATTTCAATCATAACAGGAAAGTATACCACACTTTTTGGGGATTATCACTTTCTCATTGTTCTTATGCCATATTATAAGCAAATAATATCTGGTGTCATGAATTATGGTGATACATGAGCTTAGTGGGAATTCCAAGTTACCCTTTGGACCCAAGCCTACTTGGAGTTAGATAAAGTATTTGGAACCTGTCAAGGCCTATATAGGGAGACTTTCGACCGTAATCACTGAGGTTAACAACAATGAGGGACACGTATATCAGTTGTGAATAAGAGTTGCAAGTTTCTGCATCAGCAAATTCAGACAATATAATGAATGCTTCCGAGAACGAAAAGCAATAGAGGAGTTATTGTGACTGGTAAAATTATGAAAGAGTCCAGGCTTTATACATTACCAAACGATTGGTCAGTCGTCTTGTACAAAGAATCGAATGTCAGTCGTCTTGTACATTTTCATGACTTTCCTCGGGAATTTCTTTGATTACCAGCTGAGAAAAGATTCCTTTACCTCTGTGCACATGAAAATCTTCTAAACTCCTCCTTATGGCTTCCTGGAGCTCTTCTTCTTCACTTGGCAATCCTCTTGAACTGATATTTTCTCCTTTTGAAGGAAATGTTGTATCACAAGCAGCCATATTATTTATGTCTTCCCATTCCACCTCACTGCCATGACTTATTGTGTAGACTTCAATTGGATCTGCTTCAGAAACCTGGTTAACAATAGCACTGCCAGATCGCCCATGAAGAATTTCACCCTCTGAAAAGGATATCTGCAAACCTCTTTCACTCACCATTTGTGAATTAGACAGAAATTGGTTAGAATCCTTAATTGGGATTTCCTTTTTGCCTGCAGATGCATTGCAGAAGCTCTCTTTTTCATAATTTATATATGCCATACCTAAATTCCCCACCTCATCTTCATTCATTTGACAATGACTAGCATCAGCTTGGCTAATAAGCATTTCATCTTTCGGAATAGCTCTATTGCTATCACTTCCCCTCCCATTATTTTCCGCAATTTTCAAAACATGTTCCTCAGACTCTTTCAATAAATACAGATTCCATCGCAAATCACGAGTCAGACGAACTTCCATTCCTCTCACCCTAATGACGCGAACATGCCCCTTCTCATTAATGTATGTTTGAACATGAGAATCTGAGTTCCCATCAGAGGCTTCGTTTTGAGGTTGGACAGCACAATTACCAGAAAGCATGGATGAATTGCGCTTGGAAGAATGGACAGAAGATACATCTGGAGATTTTTCTTTTGTCACAGGCCTCCCTTCAGTTTCAACAGTACTACTCCCAGGAAACTGCAATGCTTGTTTATCCCCGGAGAATGATGAAGAAAAGACGAACTCTCGGCCAGATTCAAAGGCAATTCGTGATGTTTGCATGCCACCGATACCCTTCCCAGATGCAGATTTCTCAACTTCTTCAATCTCACGACGAAAAGCTACAGTTTTGAGATATGCTTCTATATGTAACTGAGAAAATGATGTCAGGGCCTTCTTAACTTTCTGAAACTTCTGCCTTTTGTCAGCCATCAGTTCTTTCCCTTTCCCAACTGCCAAGACATATGGATCCACTTTCCCTTGCATCATTGGATTTATATAAAACAACCGATGGGAAATTTTATATAAAACAACTGATGGGAAATAATTATAAACACTGTTGAAGAAAACGCAAACAAATGACACGGTAATAATAGAAACAAATTAGTTTTGTTTAAGTAATATGTCATGAACAGTTTGAGTTCGGTTATGAAACTACTTAACTTAAGGAACGGTCAACCAAAGGATATAAAAAAAAGAGCAGCACCCAGCAAGCAAGGGGAGGAATTTTTCTGAAGAAGATATTTTAGCAGAAAATTTAAAGAAAAATTCTAGAGGGAGAACTTTGGCAGAAAATTCAGAGAGAGAGGGTCTTGCGAAGCAGCAAAAAGGATAAAGCGAGGATGAGTTTGTTGGCTTTCATAAGATTTTCTCCTTGTAATTTCCCATCATTGCTCCATTCCATTTCTGACTTAACTTTTTTTTTTCTTTTTCATGCTTAGTTTCTCTATTGTAACGTTGTTCTAGAGTGGCTAAAAATCATATACCTGGCCCTAGTTTATGCAGAGACTTGTAGGTTTCGAAGTTTCAAGAGTTTATATGGGAAGCATTGTAAATGAAAACCAATTTCTTTTTCAATCTGAAACTATCCCTTTGTTATTTTTTTTAAATCTTTAGTTTTCCTCATCTTTTCTTTAATATAACATTAAAAAAGAAAAAAGAAAAAATAAACAAACTTATGAATATGTTATTTTGTAAAAAATATGTATATAAGCTTTCATTATTAACTTGTTTAATATATATAAACCTTTTGCTTTTATTTATCACATGCTAAATGTAAAAATATTATATCATTTAAGCCTTAACAGCACAAAAAAACATAAATTCAATAAAAAATCAAATGTTACTAAAAGTAAAATTACAAGACAAAGGAATCTATGCTTGGACTGTAGGTTAAGGGAAATTGGCCAGGAGTTCAATGTGCATTTTTGTCTGGGGCTTTAAGCCTAGGATGATACTCTCGTCTCTTCTCGCCAGACCCCGCGGAAGGTTGAAAATGTTGTTGTTGGGGACTCTCTAGTCCCTCGACGTCAACACATAGCTCTTTGGAATGTTTCCCCTGCATTCATAATCCCAAATGGCATTTTGGAATATATGAATGTACCCCAGGGTGTTGTGAAGGTTGTCTTCTCTTGATCATCGGGATGCACCATGATTTGGTTGTATCCAGAAAAGACATCTAGCATTGACATTTTCTGTGACCCAACCACTTTCTGCAAAATGTAGTCCATCTTGGGAAGAGGATAGTTATCTTTGAGGAAAACCCTGTTCAAATTTCAAAAATCCACACACAACCTTATTTCATTGTTTTTCTTTCTGACAAGAACTAAGTTGGCCAGCCATTTAGAAAATCTCAAAGATACTATGATCTTAGCATCAAACAATTTTCTTACCTCTTTCTCAATGAGTGGCAGCAGCAAAGGATTAATCCTTCTCAATTTATGTTTAAATGGTTTTTGATCATCTCTAATTGGAATTACATGCTGAATAATATTTGTGTCATAAACTTTCAAATCTTCATAGCTCTAAGCAAAGACATCTGGAAAATCTTTCAATAAGCTTATATATATCTCCTTGATTTATGAGTTGAGTGTCTTGGACAGTTTGATGATTTTATGTTTTTCCTTAGTTCCAATGTTACAATCCTCTATTTCTTCATCATTTGGAGTGACTTTGGGGTTACTTGCCACATCATTATTGTCAAAGAGCTTTTCTAGTGGAACCAAACCCTTAGGGATGACATTATTTTTTAGTTGAACAATGTCTCTACCAGCAATCCGATTTAGGAAACAATCTACATTTGGAGACATGTTTGCATCTTCTTCCTGATCAAAACTATTTTCCTCATCAATATTTGTGTTGGCAAACTCATCAGTCATTTGGAGAAATCTTACCACTTGTTTATCATCCTCAAAAATAAATACTTGATATTATCAGGTATTGTTGGTTTATGCTTGACTTCGATCTCATATTTTCTGTTAGGAAAGATGGGAATCTTAAAAACAGAAGCTGTAGTGGCTAATGCATCAGCAATCAAATTTTGTCCTCTTGGAATCACTGAAAGGTTATATTCTGTGAAATTTTCAAGTACATCAAGAACTATATTTTTGTATGCCCTCATCCTATAATGTTTAGATTGATAGATGCCCTTAACCTAATTAATCACAAGCTTAGAATCTCCATGTACAACTATTATTTTTGCCCCCAAATCTTTCAATGTGTTCAACCCCAAAATCAATGCCTCATACTCAGCCATATTATTTGTATAGTCAAAAGCAAATTTGGAATAGCAAAGATTTGAATCTGATTTAGGAGGGATTATCCAAACACTTTCTCCAACTCCCTCTTTACTAGCAGCTCCATCAAAATTCATATTCCACATTTCTTCATCCTCATTATTTTTTTGATCTGAAATTTACCCCACTTGTTGATCTTCATTATCTTTCTCGTGGAGTTTGAGAGTCTTTGTATCTTCTTCTTCAAAGCACAGGTCATTATAAAAAATTGAAGAACCAACCTCAATGCCAATAGAATAAATAGGATGATTATTGGGTTTTCTCTTGCTACTCAGCATGTATTTCAGTAATACTTCCCTGTATAGTCTCCTTTCATGTCCAAAAACTGGTATAGTTGCATAGGACATATCCATCTGTATAGTACCCTTCAATTTAGCAGCCCGTGACCTTGATAATAACATCCCAAACTTTGGAGGGATGTCAGCAACTACTACATACATGACCAAATTCGTTGATGGGATTTGAGATAAAGACACAACTAGGTCTTTGATTAAGCCTAAACACTTTACCTTCCTTGAATCAAAAGAGAACAAATCTTTATAAGGTCTAGTTATGTCCAAACCTAGTTCATCCATGATTACCTTTGGCATCAAATTATGAGAAGATCCTGAATCTAGCATTGCATTGTGTAAAGTCATATCATGAACTTTAAGGATGACATAAAATGGAGGCACATCGCCATCATCACCACATTCTTCCACCTGAGGACCAAACAAGATTGCAGGGTGATCCTATTGCATATTTAGAGTATCATATGCTTCTTCCATTTTCAACATTTTGATGATTTGGCTTCTACATTCAACATTCCTGATCAATTCATTGAAAGGTACATAATTTTTTATTTTTTCCATCTCGCTTTCAAAATTAAAAGAAGATTGAGTTTTCTTTGCCTCTTTGATGATTGCATCCATTTTTGTCTCTGGGACCTTCTTTGGGGGCTCCTCTTTATGTTTTCCTTTCTCCGGTGCATCCTTTGTAGAACCGTCTTTCTTAGGCTGACTTGAAGAGGATAAATTAGCTTGAGGCTCCTTTGTATGATTCCCCTTCTGAGGGTTTGCAAGCACCTTTTTATTTTTGAGATTATATTGCTTCTAAAACTGCATGATAGCATTTTGGTACCCCTTCTTATACTCTTTTGTTTCCATTGATAACATATCATTNTATCACTTTCGCATTGTTCTGATGCCATATTATAAGCAAATAATATATGGTGTCATGAATTATGGTGATACATGAGCTGAATTCCAAGTTACCCTTTGGACCCATGCCTACTTGGAGTTAGATAAAGTATTTGGAACCTGTCAAGGCCTATATAGGGAGACTTTCGATCGTAATCACTAAGGTTAACAACAATGAGGGACACGTATATCAGTTGTGAATAAGAGTTGCAAGTTTCTGAATCAGCAAATTCAGGCACTATAATGAATGCTTCCGAGAACGAAAAGCAATAGAGGAGTTATTGTGACTGGTAAAATTATGAAAGAGTCCAGGCTTTATACATTACCAAACGATTGGTCGGTCGTCTTGTACAAAGAATCGAATGTCATTCGTCTTGTACATTTTCATGACTTTCCTCAGGAATTTCTTTGATTACTAGCTAAGAAAAGATTCCTTTACCTCTGTGCACATGAAAATCTTCTAAACTCCTCCTTATGGCTTCCTGGAGCTCTTCTTCTTCACTTGGCAATCCTCTTGAACTGATCTTTTCTCCTTTTGAAGGAAATGTTCTATCACAAGCAGCCATATTATTTTTGTTTTCCCATTCTACCTCACTATCATGACTTATTTTGTAGACTTCAATTGGATCTGCTTCAGAAACCTGGTTAACAATAGCACTGCCAGATCGTCCATGAAGAATTTCACCCTCTGAAAAGGATATCTGCAAACCTCTTTCACTTACCACTTGTGAATTAGACAGAAATTGGTTAGAATCCTTAATTTGGATTTCCTTTTTGCCTGCAAAAGCTCTCATTTTCATAATTTATATATGCCATACCTAAATTCCCCACCTCATCTTCATTCATTTGACAATGACTAGCATCAGCTTGGCTAGTAAGCATTTCATCTTTCGGAATAGCTCTATTGCTATCACTTCCCCTCCCATTATTTTCTGCAATTTTCAAAACATGTTCCTCAGACTCTTTCAATAAATACAGAGTCCATCGCAAATCACGAGTCAGACGAACTTCCATTCCTCTCACCCTAATGACGTGAACATGGCCCTTCTCATTAATGTATGTTTGAACATGTGAATCTGAGTTCCCATCATAGGCTTCGTTTTGAGGTTGGACAACACAATTACCAGAAAGCATGGATGAAGTGCGCTTGGAAGAATGGATAGAAGATACATCTGGAGCTTTTTCTTTTGTCGCAGACCTCCCTTCAGTTTCAATAGTACTACTCCCAGGAAACTGCAATGCTTGTTTATCCCCGGAGAATGATGAAGAAAAGACGAACTCTCGGCCAGATTCAGAGGCAATTCGTGATGTTTGCATGCCACCGATACCCTTCCCAGATGCAGATTTCTGAACTTCTTCAATCTCACGACGAAAAGCTACAGTTTTGAGATATGCTTCTATATGTAACTGATAAAATGATGTCAAGGCCTTCTTAACTTTCTAAAACTTATGCCTGTTGTCAGCCATCAGTTCTCTCATCTGAACAAGGAGATCAAGTTGCATGGATGGAGGCAGAACTGCGAAGACATATGGATCCACTTTCCCTTGCATCATTGGCTTTATATAAAACAACCGATGGGAAATAATTATAAACACGGTTGAAGAAAACGCAAACAAATGACACGGTAATAATAGAAACAAATTAGTTTTGTTTAAGTAATATGTCATGAACACAGTTTGAGTTCGGTTATGAAACTACTTAACTGAAGGAACGGTCCACCAAATGATATAAAAAAAAAGTAGCACCCAGCAAGCAAGGGGAGGAATTTTCCTGAAGAAGATATTTTAGGAGAAAATCTAAAGAAAATTTCTAGAGGGAGAACTTTGGAAGAAAATTCAAAGAGAGGGGTCTTGCAAAGCAGCAAAAAGGATAAAGCGAGGATGAGTTTGTTGGCTTTCATAAGATTTTCTCCTTGTAATTCGCCATCATCGCTCCATTCCATTTCTGACTCAACTTTCTTTTTCTTTTTCATGCTTAGTCTCTCTATTGTAACGTTGTTCTAGAGTGGCTAAAGATCATATACTTGGCACTAGTCTATGCAGAGACTTGTAGGTTTTGAAGTTTCAAGAGTTTATATGGGAAGCATTGTAAATGAAAACCAATTTCTTTTTCAATCTGAAACTATCCCTTTGTTATTTCTTTAAAATCCTTAGTTTTCCTCATCTTTTCTTTAATATAACATTAAAAAAGAAAAGAGAAAAAATAAACAAACTTATGAATATGTTATTTTGTAAAAAATATGTATATAAGATTTCATTATTAACTTGTTTAATATATATAAACCTTTTGCTTTTATTTATCACATACTAAATGTAAAAATATTATATCATTTAAGCCTTCAAACAAACATTTAAGCCTTCAAATAAATACAAAACATTTGACTTTTTCATTTTTATTATTTACATGTTCTTTATTTAATTTTGTTACTTCAAATATCTAAAACCCTACATAGAAGTAATTGAATTGTAAAACAGCACAAAAAAACATAAATTCAATAAAAAAATTAAATGTTACTAAAAGTAAAATTACAAGACAAAGGAATCTATGCTTGGATTGTAGGTTAAGGGAAATTGGCCAGGAGTTCAATGTGCATTCTTGTCTGGGGCTTTAAGCCTAGGATGATATTCTCGTCTCTTCTCGCCAGGCCCCGCGGAAGGTTGAAAATGTTGTTGTTGGGGACTCTCTAGTCCCTCGACGTCAACACATAGCTCTTTGGAATGTTTCCCCTGCATTCATAATCCCAAATGGCATTTTGGAATATATGAATGTACCCCAGGGTGTTGTGAAGGTTGTCTTCTCTTGATCATCGGGATGCACCATGATTTGGTTGTATCCAGAAAAGACATCTAGCATTGACATTTTCTGTGACCCAACCACTTTCTGCAAAATGTAGTCCATCTTGGGAAGAGGATAGTTATCTTTGAGGAAAACCCTGTTCAAATTTCAAAAATCCACACACAACCTTATTTCATTGTTTTTCTTTCTGACAAGAACTAAGTTGGCCAGCCATTTAGAAAATCTCAAAGATACTATGATCTTAGCATCAAACAATTTTCTTACCTCTTTCTCAATGAGTGGCAGCAGCAAAGGATTAATCCTTCTCAATTTATGTTTAAATGGTTTTTGATCATCTCTAATTGGAATTACATGCTGAATAATATTTGTGTCATAAACTTTCAAATCTTCATAGCTCTAAGCAAAGACATCTGGAAAATCTTTCAATAAGCTTATATATATCTCCTTGATTTATGAGTTGAGTGTCTTGGACAGTTTGATGATTTTATGTTTTTCCTTAGTTCCAATGTTACAATCCTCTATTTCTTCATCATTTGGAGTGACTTTGGGGTTACTTGCCACATCATTATTGTCAAAGAGCTTTTCTAGTGGAACCAAACCCTTAGGGATGACATTATTTTTTAGTTGAACAATGTCTCTACCAGCAATCCGATTTAGGAAACAATCTACATTTGGAGACATGTTTGCATCTTCTTCCTGATCAAAACTATTTTCCTCATCAATATTTGTGTTGGCAAACTCATCAGTCATTTGGAGAAATCTTACCACTTGTTTATCATCCTCAAAAATAAATACTTGATATTATCAGGTATTGTTGGTTTATGCTTGACTTCGATCTCATATTTTCTGTTAGGAAAGATGGGAATCTTAAAAACAGAAGCTGTAGTGGCTAATGCATCAGCAATCAAATTTTGTCCTCTTGGAATCACTGAAAGGTTATATTCTGTGAAATTTTCAAGTACATCAAGAACTATATTTTTGTATGCCCTCATCCTATAATGTTTAGATTGATAGATGCCCTTAACCTAATTAATCACAAGCTTAGAATCTCCATGTACAACTATTATTTTTGCCCCCAAATCTTTCAATGTGTTCAACCCCAAAATCAATGCCTCATACTCAGCCATATTATTTGTATAGTCAAAAGCAAATTTGGAATAGCAAAGATTTGAATCTGATTTAGGAGGGATTATCCAAACACTTTCTCCAACTCCCTCTTTACTAGCAGCTCCATCAAAATTCATATTCCACATTTCTTCATCCTCATTATTTTTTTGATCTGAAATTTACCCCACTTGTTGATCTTCATTATCTTTCTCGTGGAGTTTGAGAGTCTTTGTATCTTCTTCTTCAAAGCACAGGTCATTATAAAAAATTGAAGAACCAACCTCAATGCCAATAGAATAAATAGGATGATTATTGGGTTTTCTCTTGCTACTCAGCATGTATTTCAGTAATACTTCCCTGTATAGTCTCCTTTCATGTCCAAAAACTGGTATAGTTGCATAGGACATATCCATCTGTATAGTACCCTTCAATTTAGCAGCCCGTGACCTTGATAATAACATCCCAAACTTTGGAGGGATGTCAGCAACTACTACATACATGACCAAATTCGTTGATGGGATTTGAGATAAAGACACAACTAGGTCTTTGATTAAGCCTAAACACTTTACCTTCCTTGAATCAAAAGAGAACAAATCTTTATAAGGTCTAGTTATGTCCAAACCTAGTTCATCCATGATTACCTTTGGCATCAAATTATGAGAAGATCCTGAATCTAGCATTGCATTGTGTAAAGTCATATCATGAACTTTAAGGATGACATAAAATGGAGGCACATCGCCATCATCACCACATTCTTCCACCTGAGGACCAAACAAGATTGCAGGGTGATCCTATTGCATATTTAGAGTATCATATGCTTCTTCCATTTTCAACATTTTGATGATTTGGCTTCTACATTCAACATTCCTGATCAATTCATTGAAAGGTACATAATTTTTTATTTTTTCCATCTCGCTTTCAAAATTAAAAGAAGATTGAGTTTTCTTTGCCTCTTTGATGATTGCATCCATTTTTGTCTCTGGGACCTTCTTTGGGGGCTCCTCTTTATGTTTTCCTTTCTCCGGTGCATCCTTTGTAGAACCGTCTTTCTTAGGCTGACTTGAAGAGGATAAATTAGCTTGAGGCTCCTTTGTATGATTCCCCTTCTGAGGGTTTGCAAGCACCTTTTTATTTTTGAGATTATATTGCTTCTAAAACTGCATGATAGCATTTTGGTACCCCTTCTTATACTCTTTTGTTTCCATTGATAACATATCATT
>SNQJ01S0020384.1:18647-43198 GCA_010110895.2 Picea sitchensis | reverse complement strand
ATATGAACGCAATAGTTTTTCAAAAATTAAACTAATTCATAAATAAACGAATACCGAAAGCCATAGTTTTGATTGACAGAATGCATAACCTTCAGTGAATAAATTGAATGCTTAAGGGACTAAACTATTTTCCTTAAAACTCATACATAGACTCAGACTGAACCAATAGTAACAAAATTATTTAACGAGCGGGAGTATAAAAAGTATGAATTTAAAAATAAAATGAAAAGATGCATTAGCGCATTTACCTTTTTGGTTTTAAAGAAGGGATTAATAAAAAATAGGGAAACTAAGTAATAAAGGAAACATAGACAATTAATAAGTTAAAGAAAATAATTTTGGAGAAACGTGGGGGATGAATGACACTTGTACAACAGAGAATTTTTGGAGGGTTTTCTTTAAAACTTAAAAATAAATGTGGGGCTCAAAACTCTATAAAAGAAAGGGGGATGAGGGGAAAAGGGGATCGAGCTGTTAGGTATTGTTATGATGTCGAATTGTGACTGGATTGATTGCTTGTGAGGATTTGGGAATTTCTGAGCTTGTAATGGAGTGGTAGCTCAGCCTTGCGGAGGTGAGCTGGGAAGCTAGGCATACCTTCTGGATTTGTGTGGCCCCTTTGCGGTTCGGGGGGCTAAGGGGGAAGCAGAGTACCCCTAGCATTTGGCTGGGAGGTACCGATGAGGTCTCGACGGTCGACGAGCAGGAGCAGCTAGGAGTGTGCAGACGACGTTCGAGGCGGGCGATAAGGAAAATGTATGATTTGTATTTTCGTAGATTAGAATGCCTTACGACTTACCCTGGTTGATAAAATTACCTACCTCCATTATTGGCGTGATTATGAAAATTCTTACGGCTGCTACTAATTTTTACGGCTGCTACTCACCTCTGTTAATAAAGTATTTACTGTTGTTCTTTTTATAAAATAAAAATTGATTTTGGTTCATGTTGGGGAAATGGCAAAATTCGTTCTCGCCATTTCATCCTTGGCATTTCATACGTACAATGGTCCTGAAATTTGTTCTGTCCCGTTTTCATCAATGCTTTTCATGTAAAATCTAGTTCTGGCATTCGGACTTGCAAGTCGGTTATGGAAGAAAACCCCTTTGGGCATTTTTGATTGTGAGGAGGCACAGAGAAAGGTTTCTGGTTTGGGTTTAGGTAATTTGATATTGAATCGGCCTTACCCTCTGCGTTATTGTTAGCTTTACTCCCCCTCGGTTTCGAAGTTTATTTTTCCTGGCGGCCCTTTCATAGTATTTCTACAGTAGTACCCTGTATGTGACGATTGGGAAAGGCTCCAAGGTGTTGATTACCGACTCGACCATGTGGTTCTGTTGCTCTCGTAACTAGTCCTTTAGCTTCAGTAGTGATACATGTTGATTGACAAAAGTGTGGATTGTTTTTGGGTAAAGGGGGGATTATCTTTAAATGCTTCCACATGCTACCTGATATGTAGCCCTGACCATTTGATATGTTCCTCTTGACTGTGATTATTGATTTGTGATCCTTTTGTTGTTGTGTATACCCTTCACCTATGCGTTTCCTCCTTACTTATTTATGTATGCTTTGTTCTTGCTGCATGTTTTTTTTTATCGATGGTGTTGCCTTGTTGGGACCACCGGTGTGTGTAATGCTTGCCCCGATGGTTTATAGCTGTGTTTATAAGTTAAGGGAACCAGTCTGTCATTCCCATTATAAGGAACTATGGGAGCAACCACAGTAATGGTTTGGGTGCCACGGTGTCCAGTGTAGATGGTTTGGAGCCTGTTGGTACAACCTAGTTTTCTATCGTCTAGGGTATATAGAGGCCACAGCCATGGATACGATTCTTTATTTCCTTTCAGTGATATAGGTAGACGAACGCGTGGTTACAGCCTGCGATAATGCCAATCCCACTGTGATAATCCAGGTCACACCGAGATGCGCGTAGACTCATGATAACCTTCCTGGTAGCACCTTTGGCTTAGGGTAGCACCCGGCATGGTAACAACTTGTGGCAGCAGCTTATAGCATTTACTATTGCAGACTGGTAGCTTTTCATGTGTGTCTGGTAGAATTACTCCCATCACTTTCCTCGGGATGTCCGTTCTGGGTAAGCGTTTCTGACAGGTCAGAGAAATGCTAAAACCTAGATTCCCTTTTTCTTTCCAGATCATTTATCTGTTCATTTTTTTTCTTTTCCGTCAGTAACTTAAGTCTACCAGGCTTAACGCGTCGAACCTTCCTAAATTAGTGGCCCTTTAACTGTAATGCACTTAAGGTTAAAACAACGACCCTTAATTTAGTTTTGTCCAAACAAAAATCCTTGAACTTGGCAGGTTCGAATTATCCACTCGCTCATATTTTAGTAAGTTGTTGATTTAGCATTTGTTCTAGTAAGTTTTATTCATGGGCATTATTTCCAGCTCGCGTAAAATTCTTTTAGTTAAATAAATCTTATTATTGCAATTTGAATAGATCGTATTGTGGTACCATTGCTTGCCTCTTATAATTCAACAGTAATATGGGGTGTACTCTTTGACATCTCATTGTTTTAGACCATCCGGTTATCTTATACTATGTTTCCATTTTCATATATTATGCTTTTTGGGGGTCAAGACAATTACGTCATCATTATATGTATCCACTTGGATAAGAAATAATGGTAGATATTGACATGAAAATTTTATGGCTAATTGCGTAAGATTGTGATGCTTGACATATTGTCCTTAAGTGTGGAGGCTCTTTAGATCACTATATTTCAGTAGTGTAATTGGAATGGAATTTATCCTCTTTTTTGTTATGATACTTGAGTATCGCTATATTTAAGTTGATTAATTGAATTGAAATTCATCTTTAAAGCCAAATATCATCATGCAGTAAGCTAATTAGTAATGCATTTACATCATATAGTTGAACGAGGGCTAGCATATTATCTAACAGTTAAGATTAAAATTAACATTGTAGTTATTTGAAACATCTAAAATGTATGGAAAGTGTAATTGTTGCAATGTGCTCGAAATATAAAGGCGAAATGGTTATCATGGACGGTAAATGTTATTGTAAATTTTATGGTATAGGTAACATATAAGAGGTTGATTAAATTATTGAAGAGTTATTTTAACAGTAGCAAATGTGGTATTAGTTATGGTGGTATTGTTGATATTTTGTTGAGTTGTTAACGTATAATGTACTGTCATTGAGCGAAGTACAATCTATTGTCAAGAGTTAGTAATCGGGAACAACAATTAATGGAATTAATGGAGAAACAGGTCTGTAATTTAAAGTCCCTTGTGTCTTAGATAACGTCTTGTCCTAACAATGGTCAGGCGATGTCAGAGTCCTTCTGAATTGCGCCATCCTTAGAGTTCGTGGTTGATCCTTAGTTTTGTTGTACTTGGTTGAATTCGTATCATTGCTTGGTCTGCTTGAGTCGGGTGGGAAGTAGACACCTCCATGTTCCTCAGAACAGTCGCCAGCCCTGAGACATTAAATGGTTAAAATCAATGGGAACCTGGGCTTCAGCGTTGCTTATGTGTCTTGGAGGTCCTAACCATTGCAGGGTAGGATGGATGGGTAGTCAGTGGACTTATTTTTGAGTGATCATCGATGATGCATGTAGTTGTTTGTTGTACGTCGTAGGTCGTCTTGTTGTGTTCATCGTGCTTGCATCTTGTTCATCATCGGGTGGTGACGTAGAGTCAAGCGTGTCTGTTCCCTTTTCACATGTGCGCACACACCTTAAACAAAACAAAAAAAATTGCACCCGTTAAAGAGTTGTTGTCATAACGAGGAGGGTTGTTAAAGGAATAGCATGTGGCTATAAAAATCATGTTGGATGTCTATGCTCAGCCTTCACTTGCTGACATTCTAGACATCTCGCCACATACTTAACTATATTTTTTTTCATTCCCTTCCAAAAGAATAAAGGCTTAAGGTCTTCCTTCATCTTCATGACTCCTGGATGAGCCATGTATATTGCTCAATGAGCTTCGCTCAAAATCAAATTTATTAATTCGTCATTAGGCAGTACATAAATTATGTTTTTATACCTCAATAATCCATCACATTCAAATGAATAACCTTCATACCTTGGTGGCATCATGGTATATTGTTTGGTATTGTCCTTAACTTCCTTGTACCAATCATCGTCAATCTGTAAAGATAGAATCTTTTCTCGAAGATTTGTCTTAAGAGGTATTAGTGAGAATATGCATGGTATTTGAATCAATACATCTACTGCTCTTTTCATCATTCCTTTAATGTGAGTAATCTCAAATTCATATTCGCTAAGCAGTTATGACCAACACCTTTGTCACGCATTCAAGTCACTCTAAGTAAAAATGTGTTGTAATCCATAGTGGTCGGTATTTAACTCAAATTTTCATCCAACAAGGTAATGTCTCCAAAATAGTAAGTCATATACGATCGTCAATAACTCCAAATCATGTGTTGTGTAGTTCTCTTCATGCCTTCTTAATTTCCTTGATATGTAAGCGATCACTCGCTCATCTTGCATCAAAACTCCACCTAAACCTTCCTTGGATGTGTCCCTACATACCAATAATTCTTTGTCCATGTCGCAAACCTTCAGTATCAGTGTTCTCGTTAAAAAATAGTTAATCTTTTGAAATGATTCTGTGCATTTCTTCGTCCATATGAATTTCTTGTTTTTCTTCTGCAATTTCGTAGTTGGATTTGATATCTTCGAGAAACCTTCGATGAAGTGTCAATAATAACCTGCTAACCCCATAAATATACATACTTCTTGTATGTTCATCGGTGTTGGCCATTCCATAATATCCTCAACCTTCACTGGATACACAATGATACCTTCACCAAATATGATATGTCCCAAATAATAAATCTTCAATTGGTAAAAAGAACATTTCGACAGTTTCTCGTACAACTTGTTTTATCTTAGACACTATAAAACCAATCTCAAGTGTTCATCGTGCACTTATTTCATCCAAGAATAAATCATTATATCATCAATGAATAATTGAACAAACTTGTCCAAGTATTCACAAAATACCCCATTCATTAAACTCATGAATACTATCGGGGCATTTGTCAGTCCAAACGGTAAAGCGGTAAACTCGTAGTGTCTAAATCTCATCTTAAATGCAGTATTAGGGATATATTCTTCCTTAATATGTAACTGATGATATCCTAATCTCAAGTATGATGATTTCAGTTGTGTAAAATTTTGATTAGTCAAGTCGAGTTTATAAGTTTAACCGGTCGTTTATTAATTGGTAGTTCAAAAACACTCATGTACGAGTGACAATATATAGTCTACCATCATTCACCAAGGTAATTCAACGCCAAGTGATAAGGCGATTTAAGTCTCGAAATAAGTGATTTCATATAGATGAATATATGAAGTGATAACTATCGAACTTTCCACATTCCGAACGAAATGTGATAGGGTTACTTAAAGATCATTGAAAAATCAAGTAATAAGAAATTCTAACGCCAAGTGATAAGGCGATTTAAGTCTCGAAATAAGTGATTTCATATAGATGAATATATGAAGTGATAACTATCGAACTTTCCACATTCCGAACGAAATGTGATAGGGTTACTTAAAGATCATTGAAAAATCAAGTAATAAGAAATTCTAAGTTTTATAATGAAACAAAAAGTGGAAGGACTACCAAAAGTTTCAGAAATCTCTGGAATTAAACATATCAATATTTTATCCTATCAAAATGAGTTTGTAGGTTAACTACGACTCATAGTACTTTATCGCCTCCATTTCTTGTCTCAAGTTAGTGATTGAAAATAGATTCTCTCAGAAAACGAACTGGTAAAACAGCCGAACTTAGGTTTGAATGAAAGGTCTCACTTAACCCTTGTCATGTGATTAGGTAAGGAATTTGAAAAGTTTGGTTGGGGTCTAGGTTGTCTCTATATTTAATTTCCCTTACAACAACAATTAAACCGATATGGAATTTACATGGAAATTTCTACAATTGAACACTCGAGAAAAATTAAAATCCAAACGAAATCTGATTCTTACATTGAGGGATTCTGAAGGGATTTTGTAATAGTATTGTATATATAAAATTTATTATATTTAAGTAAAATGTGAGGTTGGAATCCAGTGGTCGAATGTATGATTGTTGAAGTAACTTGATATAGTTAAATTAATTCTAGTTTAGATATAGAACTCTTCCTAAGATGGTTAGATCAGCCACAAGTTCAAAACTAAACTCTGTTTACAGAAACCAAAACCATAGGTCGCTTTGCGCTTAAAGATAAAGGTATTTTATGGTCTGAGAGTAGACAAAAATAATCGCAGAGATACAACTATGATTGGGATTTTGGATAGTCCCCGAGGTGTAGGATAGTTGGTGACAGAGTGTGTTGTTAAGGCACTCTGTGATGTTAAAGTCACCGGTTCAAAACCTGTGGGAACAAAAAATCCAACCATGTTAAGGGTTAGTGTGGCTCAAGATGGGTGCGATCCCCGGGTTATTTTGACCGCTTAGATGCCCCTGAGTCGCGGTTTCTCAAGCCACAGGCTAATCTCGCAGGTCACGGATAAATTAGCAAACAAAAAAAAAATGATTGGGATTTTGGATGGAATTGTTTCATACCAACAAAAATATATTCAAAATTTTACAAGCTAAATCGATCTACGATAAATACAATGCATATGAAAACTAAATTAATCCTTTATATATATATATATATCATAAACAACCATAATGTAACACACAACGAGTGATAAAATTTAAGCATCATCGAGCTGATACCTAAAACAATGTTTGTTCCTTAGTATAATTAATGATTAAGGAAAGAAATTCTTGAAATGAGTAGTTGCATGGCATTGTACAGAGAAGTAAAAGATGGCATTTTTACTCAAGATAAACAACCTCGATTTACAATTTCTCAATGTTAAATTAAACAAATTAGAACAAAATGGTAACCATAAAATGTAATTGATAATAGGATAATAAATTCAAAATACCATAACCAGGGAACTTTATGGGATGTAAAGTTGAAATCTTCACTTAAATACTTGCACAATGATCCTTCATTTTCCCACTAATCCCAAGAATTCACCGGTGCCTACCATCCAACTCTATGGGTACTCTTCTTGCCCCTTAGCCCCTCGAACCACAAAGGGGCCACACACAAAAACCAGAAAATCAATAGCACCAAAACTTCCTCTCAAGGAAGAGCTTCCACTCTTTCAAGTTTTGGAACCCAACTCTCACAAATAAAATTGGTTCAGGAAAAATTTTGGCAGCACAACAGTACTAACAAGGTGAGATCCCTCTCCCATTCTCTCCAATTATTTTATAGGAAAATCCCCAATGACACATGTCCTTATGCACAAATATTTAATTTTTAATAATTTAATTAAAGACTTATTTAGCCACTACATGTGTCACACTCTCCCCAAGTTGCACATGTAATTTCTCTTTTTATTTTATTTAATTAGACAAATCCCCTCACATTCGTCAATGTGTTCCTATTTTTGCTCTTAGTTTTCCCTTAGTTCCCCAATTTCTCATTTATTGAGTGTCCCCTAACTAGTTCTCAGTTTGAGTTGGATTACGAGTCTTATTTTAGTTAGAATTGGTGGGAGATTGACTCAAGATGCTACTCTATGTGGACATCATATCCTCTCATGTTTTAATTTCTTTTTATTTAAAAATCCCCTTTTATTAATTTCATGCACACATGTGCAATTACTCAACCTTTAATTCTTCTTCCCTCTTTTCCTAGAGTTTGACTATAACTCAATTCCTTTAACTTATTTAATAATTTATTTGATTATATATTTAGATTTAGACTTAAACTTAGAATTAGTCTTAGACTCTTGTTAATTTCTTATTTATAATTAAATAATCATTTACATTCTCATTTCTAACAAGTCTAAGTATTTTATTTTGTTTTCTAGACCTTATAGCCTTTTATTTACTCACAATTTTATTGCATGGCGTGCCCTTCAAGACGCACCTCTATGCTCCAAGGGTGTCACTCGCCTTTGACTAGTTTTATAATTTTTTCAGACCTTGGAGTCAACACTCCACTTGTTCATCTTGTGAGAGACTAAAGGTTTCTAAGGAATAAGGATTCTTCCCTTTTACGTTCCCCTTAGATTTCCTCGTGAGAAACTTCCTCAGTCTTCCCTCATGGTATCATGAACCTCTCGAAATAGGTAATCGTTAACATACAATTCAAGTCATAGCAGGAGTGCTAGTAGGTTGTGACAGGGACGTTGCCACACCTCCCCTTCAAATGACGGATTTATGTGCATGACCCCTTTACTTCTTATGTGAGTCGGATTAGCACGCATCACCGAGCCTACATCCACTAACAAGAACACTGTCAATAATCCATATACATAACATCCATACTAAAATCATCATATAAATCACATACGTGTAAATCAAATACTCAAACCAAATACAAGTCCACTACCTAACTCAATCTAGAGTCCAAGGAAGTTCATTGATGCCACCGGCATCATCAACCTATCGTGTATCCTGCACACTCACGGAAACTCATCAATAATACATGTCAATACATATATACATCTAGAAATTAACATATCATTACAATGACATCATTTCATAACTCATAAGAAAAACATAATCATAATGTATCATAATCGGATCACTTGCTCGCAAGTTTCCTCAAAGAATAAGTCAATATAAAATGTGTTTGGTAGAACTGGATTTTACATACAGGGTACAGATTTGCAAGAGAGACATACAGGGGAGCATTGTGGAGCAACAAATCAATACTTTTGAAAGCAGAGTTATTCAAAAGATCAGAATTGGAAGGGTATGGTAATTCATTCAAAACCCTTTTGAAGCAACGAAATTATTCAGAAAATCATAAATCGAAGGGTTTTGTGATTCGGAAAATAAAAATAAAAAAAATTTGTACTTATCTCAAACCCTTGCTTCTTCTTGTTTGTGTGATTGCAAAACTTCAACTTAGGGTTTAACTCCCTCTATCACTTCATAATTATATTTTTTCATTTTTGGTTTTTAGATTTAATGGGTTTATGTTTCCATATAAAAAGAGTTTGACATGTGATGCACCGGATCCAAACCCTCATGGACCTATCATGTTTTAAAAAAACAAAAAATCGAGTAATCGGTGTGTCTTATGTAATATAATGCATGAGTGTGCTTACATATACGAACACACCTACTCTGCCGCAAATAATTAAAAAAATCGTTCATGGATGTGTAAATTTATTTGTTTTTTTCAATTGGAGCGGTGTTGTTAACGATACTTATCGCACCGTTATAATTTAATGTTTTTTTAAATCTTTTTATCGGTGCATTTTTAACATTAAATGCATCGATGTTGCTAACGATATATTGCACACCACTCTAATTTAATGTTCTTTTAAATATTTTTTATAGCGGTGTGTTTGATAACATGTAACGCATCACTGCTTTAATATTAATACAGTGCACCAAGATACTTATTTTGGTGAAAATTATGTGATTTATTTATAAAATTTATTTAATATATTTTGTATTGAATGGTACAGGTTGTATATTGATAAAAAAAAAATGTATGAGAATAGTTCAAGTAACAAAAATTTTGATGGATACAAAGATAGCATATCCAGAAAGGATAAAAAGGCAAGTTCTTTGTATATTCTATACAAAATTAATATGTTAAAAAGGTAAGTTCTTTGTAAATTCTATAAAAAAATAATATGTTTGAACTATATGCAAGTTTAACTAATATGTATTGGTTAGTGTGTGTCCTACATAGCAGATTGATAATATTGTTTTTTTATCTAAGTGCAGAAGAGCGTAAAATCTTGATGGAAAATTACAAAAGGATGAACCAGGTGAATGAAAAAATCATATTCAATATGAGTTTTTTCTTTAATTTTCATTAATTTTGTACTTAACAATATTAGATAACATGTTCAAAACAATCTATTAATTCACATATGTTTAATGTTCTATAGTTGGGACCAACAACGAAGGAACAGAATGTCATCCTAAGAACATAAAAATTATAGAAGATGTAAATGATGTTGAATTGGTCCTTAGCTCCTCTGGAGTGGTACTGGAAGATAATAAAAGGGGGACTTTTTTTTACAAAACTATGAGGGATATAATGGAATGAACGTATAGATGTACTTTCCACTTACAATACAGAAATCAATCCAATGATTCAAAGAATCAGGTTATATATAAAATACAGGAAGTGTTTCCAAAGAAATGGTCAATGAGACCTGTCAGACATGCAATAGAAAAAACATACAACAACAAAAAAAAAATCATTCAAAAAGTAATATTCCTAAAAATGTTTTTCTAGAATATGTATATATTACTACAAACCATTCCTAATTTATTAATATCAATCTTGTTATATTTAGTTTTCATATATCAATATAAAAATATTTAATTGTCATGTTACTTTTTTCAAGAAGATTATGAAAATCCCAAAGGATCAACGAGTTGATATCCAAAAGATGTCAGTAAGAATGTCAAAAAAAGTGTATAATGAGATGATAAAAGAAATGAACATAATTGCATCGCAAGAGGAGCCATCTCAACAACAACGTGCTTCAAATGTATGAAATCATTGAATTTTTCTATTTTGTACATATAAATAAATAATTTAGCATTAATTATTAATTTTCAAGTATTTTCTTGCATAAAAGAAAACAAAATGGAACTCATTCAGCGCATAAAACAAGACACCAAGGAAGAAAAGGGTTGATAGAAAAGTTTGTGAGTAATTGTTATTTCCTTATAACATTAACTTAAGATTTCATTTTTGTATATTTTAAGTTGTTTTACAACCGCCATCCTTGAATGTCTTCAAACAAGTTCTAACATACAAAGAAGAGTCATCGCAAGAATTGATTGACATTGGGCTAAGGGTCATCATTATATGTTGGCATATCAAAAATTAATTGTGGAATTTGTAAGTATCTAAGTTGTTTTAGTTCTCTCATTTTATAATTAATGGAACATAAAAAATATTTTATATTAAATCTATAATTTATTATGGGGTATATAAAAATTGTAGGAAACAAAGTATGGAAATGTGCCAACAAAAGAGTTGTTGACAGAAGGCATGAGATTTGGTTTTGAAAAAATGTGTATCATTCAATACTTGATTCTTGCTATGGTATGTCTCTTTTCAATTTGCATTCATGTGTATTATTTATTTCAATTTTCATTATTCTCACCAATGCAGATACACTCATTACACTTTATTTTTATTTTTGTAGATGGAATCATTTGAAGAAGAGGAAAACAATCAAGCCAATCAAAAAAACACTCGACCAAATAACCCAAGTCATGGAAGTATTTCGAGCATGCCTGACAACAGTTCCAGCAAAGAATGATGATCAATATATTTGGATATCAATGAAAGCTGTTGTATTTTTTGAAATAATTGTCTGTGAAAAATGGACATTTTGTTTAATATAATGGACATAGTATTGTCCCAATTGAAACACAAGAGGTTACCAATAAGGGTCCCATTTTGTATGACAAAGAGTCTCTTATTCATATATAATAAAATATGTTTTCTTTTATTCTTTTATGTTGTCCAATGTTCCTGTGAAATGTTACATCGTTGAATAAATATATGGATGATTAAATATTATAATGAAGAGATGAGAACACTGATGATATAACAAGATAATCCAAACATCATATCCAAATGCACTAATCAAAATTTAATTTATATGACTACTATTGTAAGATATATGTCAATTTTTTGATAAACAATGGAATTAAAAATAACAATAATTGTGTGTTGTCACGGGTCTGATGCTTCTGAAAAGAGAAAATGGCAACTGGTGCGTTCAATGATAAAAATCATTGGTGCCTTTAATTATAACATGCACAGGTGTTGTAAAATAATACACATCGGTCCTGACATAAATTGAAAAAACACCTATATTAATAATATTTTAACCAAAAATTATAATAATAATACGTCTTATCATTGTGTTCAATTTATAAGTGCATCGATGCTTATCTTTGATGATTCTACATCAGAGCCTTCTCAACATCATTCATCGCTCTTGTTTTTTTTTAACGCACTGGTGCATGTTATCATTAATTTTCTCGGTGCTTTATTCCTATTAAGACATCTGTGCATTTATGTTTATAAGAGCATTGGTGCCCCATATTTCTTGGATAGCTCTGGTGCTTTGGTTGACATGTGAGCACTGGGGATTTAAGTTCAAGAACGCATCGACGATCAGTATCATATATTTGAATGGTGTGTTGTTGTTATTAAAGCACTGGGTTGTAGTTTGTATAAACTCATCAGGGCTCCAATATTTTAGGACTCACCCGGTGCCTATTGTGCAATGTAGGAACCAGTGCGTTAATGTTTTAAGTGCATCGATGTGTATGACCTGTGAAGTGCACTGCATGGAAAAACATCCACTACAACCTCCACCCGCCCAAATATTTTTAGTTATAATGAAGTTTCGTTACAATCTCCGAGAAACCATCCACTACCAAAAACGAATGTTTTCGCGGAGGTTTTTTTGACATTTTTTGTCAATTTTTAACACTAAAAGCCTATGTTATAACCTTCACTAGAGGGTCTTTTCCTTGTATTAAAATGTGCTTCTCACTTTTAGGCTGTAATGATTTCCTTTTCTTATCAGGAATGTGAGCCTATGCTACACTATCAAATACATGGAAGTGGCTTACATCTAGCTTAATTTTAGTCCATGCTTCTTTTGGTGTTATATTTTTTAAATCCTTTGTGGGAGTGTGATTTACTATGTAATTGGCACAATTGATGAATTCCACCCAATAATGAAGACTTGATATTTTAGATTGGATCATACAATTATCCATTTCCTTTAATGTGTGATTATTTCTCTCAACAACATCATTTTGGTGTGGTGTATATGGAACAATATGTTGCATTTGAATGCCCTATGCAATGCAGTAACTTGTAAATTTGTTGTTTACATATTCTCCTCCATTATCTATTCTTAACCTTTGAAGTTGATGTCCAAATTGTTTTTCTACAAGGTACTTGTAGGCCAAATCCATGTCAAAATCTTCACTCTTAATTTTTAATAAGTAAACCCAAGTTTGTCTAGAGAAGTCATCAATGAAAGTTAAGAAGTAATTGCAGCGAAAGAAAGAAGGAGAAGAAATCATATCACACAAGTGTTACAAAATATTTCCCCTACGGACAAGTGAAACTTCCCTTGGATTACCAGACCCCATATACCAAGACAGAAACACTACAAATGGACACTAACATCCCTTTAAACTCATTTTAACCAATCAGAAAGAGAGAGGGAGAGAGGGCATGATGTACCTTTTTATGAATTGTGTCCTCGCTACTTCTAATCCCTGAGTTTGATCTTCAAACCCCCTGGCACAACTTGATACCTGCAATAGGAATCAAAGAGAAAAAACTATCTCCTACTATAGTTGATTAGGTAAAACAAATTCATCTACGATAAAGTAACAATAGACAAGCATATGAAAGAATACACAAGCTTGAAGGAAATAGACCAAGTATATTCAATGAGAACCCAAAAAAGAATATTTACAGACCATAATTGATATTGTATCAGCCTCTTGAAGCTCTCCTCATCCAACCCCTTGCACGAATCAACCAAGATCAAAATAATGATTCATTTCTAATTACTTTCCCCAGTTTCACCATGGAAATGGCTCCAATTTAGAGGATTTGAGAGGCTCAACCACCTTGAGTATTTTTTAAATAGGTTGAGGATATGGCTCCATAGGTTATGATTATTTTCCTTAGATAGATCCATGGAGTAAGAATCGATCCAAACAAACCCCAACCTTCAGAGTTTTCCTTAGAACAAGGTGGTATTCACCTTGATTCCCTCAACCAACAAAGGCGCCCCCATAAAGTTGAATACAAGGCACCATGGTACCCCCTTAACATGGTGTAGGGAGCGTCGATGCTCCCTAAGCAAAGGTAGGGGAGCTCCGGTCATCCTAAATGTCAAAAGAATGGTCAAAATCCCAGGTAAAAGGTATGTTTCGACTGTAAAATGATGGGGCTTTTCCTTCAAACATGATTTATGGGTTGTGGCAAGTGTTTCTATGGTGTTGATTGAGTTGTGACACTTATTAAAAGTGTATGAAGCATGTTATGACACTTGCAACACTTGCAACAATTTGGGTGCGACACTTACGACACTTGTAACACTTAGGATGTGATGTTTGCACCACATGCAACACTTGAGAGACTTAGAATGTGATGTTTGCACCACATGCGGCACATTATGAAAGCATGGAAATTTGAAGTGTAACGGATTCCCCCCCAAAGTGTGAAGTCAAAAGAGGAAACTGATGGCTAAAACACTTTATAGATTCTTTAATGCAAGGGTGGTGGAGTGGGATAACCTAGTAGAAGCTGCAAACAATCATCAAATAATATTAATATACATTGCATTCCCGAGGTAGGCATACCTATGCTCAGAATATAAATGACTCAAAGCATGGAAGCCAACCAATACACTGCAGATCCATAATGATTTTGACTAAGGAGATGGCCACCAAAGATACAATGTGGATCCATTCCTCCATGACATGACCTAATCGTAGCCACAAAAGAATAAACAGTGGAGCTATGATATGACAAGAACATAGCCACAGACCAATACAAAGTGGATCTATGTATATCAGTCAAATTATCTCTATCGCAACCTAGGCAAAGTACGAAACATAGTGAGTACTCAACCCAGGGTCTTTGTCTCTATTCCAAAACAATATGATTTTATCCACGTGAATAAAATTTTGATGTCGAACATGGTAGAAACTGCTTGATTACCATTCATTGATGTATACCATTAATAAGCGCAAGGGAATTCACCAATGATTTCAATGACTCCCAAGGTACCTATCGTACATTCCAACGAACGTGAATAATGAGATGAAGTCGAACATATGTGGAATCAATCGATCAAGGGTCATCGATGTAAACATATTTTCGAAAGCGAGGAGGCCTACCATTGAGGCATGCAGGTTCCAAGTTATTGTTTTGTTTCTAAGTCTAAATCTTGGATAATGTGTTGGAGTTGACAGGAAAAAGACTCACCGAAAGGTGGCCTTGATATATCCCCCATCATCGACACAAAACTATCATAGGAAAGTGATATGAGATGGTGATTATATGAACGTGGACTAACACATGAATGGAAACCAGAAATATTGTAGATGGTTGGTCTGAAATGAAAATACTTCTCTTGAACATTATGAGGCACGACACAAGACTTGGCAGCTTTGACGAATTTGAGAAAAAGACCAAAATATAGTGCAACGATCACCAAGGCACTCTTTGGGTGAGTTGAAGGAGTAACAAGACTCATGGGATTGGTATGACTCATAGGAGAGTGGATGGACCAATTGTGAGGCGATATAAAAACAGGTGCCATGTTCGAGGGAGACAATGAAATCTTCCTTAAAGGTTTCAAGACATTTGACCCACTTCCTTCAATTTTTCCCCCATCCAGATAGATGAGTACCTCTTTCTTGTTTAACGAGACTGAGGAGGATAACAAGTGCTCGATATAACTTACCTTCGATAAGTTCCTCTTCCTATGTTTAACAAATTGGAAGAATTAAGAGTTTGTTCCCAGATGGGTCCTTCAATGTATGGCTTTACGAGTCCAGAGAAGGAAAACTTGGTGGTTTTTCATGTTTAGGGAGTTTGAACATAACTTAAAGAAAACTATGTGGATGTTCTTTTTCATAATTTTAGTCTCCGGGGCCCAAAGAACTCTTCTAACCAAAAAGGTCAGAGCATTCCTTTTTTCATAGTTAGTCTTTCGAGACCGAAAAAGGGTTAAACTATCGCCCAACAAATGATTATTCATGATTTAGGGAGCTCAGAGAATGACGAAGTATGATCGAAAGGATCACAAGGTCACCAAAAAGTTATGTCTCCTAAGTTCCTGTATAAAAAAGACATTCTGGGCAAAATATTGTCAACAAATCCTTTAAAAACCAACAAAAATCCAATAAAGGGAAAATATTTATGTGAAAAAGGTTTAAATTAAACTATTTTGCAAGTGGTTAAAAGTCATTTGGGTGAAAAAATTTAGTTCATTTCACCTTTCATTTTCACTTTCCTCTTTCACTTGGAGTTTTTCCATTTTGAGCAGTTTTTTCCAGCATTGATTACAGGAGCTCTGGACCATCATTCTTCATTCTGTCTAGACCAGGTTGGTAGTTCGATCCCCCTCTTTCATTTCCATGCTTTTGTTTTGATTTTCATGCCTTTTTTCATTTGTTCTAGGCCCCTTAAGAGCCCCCATGGCGCCTTACTAGGGTGGCGCTCCACTAAGGTATCGGAAGGGACGTCATCCTAGATCTTGGCACCCTGGTGCTTGTGTATAGAGCGTGTCGACACTCTGAAATAGTCTACAAGGGGGTGTCGGGAAAAAAAATGAAATTTTTTCTTGTCTTTTAGCCTAGTAAAAAGCATTCTTTTGACTTGGAGTATTGACTAATGAAATTTAATGATGTTTTGCAGGGATTCGAAAAGCCAATATGCTTGAGTGGAAGGAAAGAGATCATGAAAATGATGATATGGTAGCATTGCATGAATATCACGCAAGGGCAGTGCCCTGAAATTATGTTTTATTGAATTTTTTCAAGATACAGAACTTGTGAAAAGAGATACTTCTCTTAGAGCATTTGATTGGGTTATGAAATGTTGATGAGAAGGATTTTCGAGTGGGATATCAACTTTTAGAAATTTAAATCGAGGATCTATACTTTCTAATGGGGCTCTCTAAAAGAGGGGCACCCATCATCTTATCCAGGTATAAGGCTACACCCTTGCATATCGATGACTATATAGCACATTTTGTATGCCAGGATCCCACAAGGAAAGTGGTAGGATTTCTATTAAGGATGTGAGATATATTCCATTACGAGATATCATATTCACCATCACCAAATTGGCAGGAAGCACCAGTCCTCACCTGGATTCCAAATCACAAATGGCATATGCAGTTGAGTGCCTTGGGCTAAAGATATTCAATTGGTGTGCAATATTTCTAGAAAATGTTAGATATCATATTTCCATATGTAGAAAAATGAGGAAAAAATAGCTTGGGTATGGATCATTCTTGGTATTGTTCTTTCTGGAACGGATACCTCTGAAGCAGCCTCAGATTTCTTTGATAGAGCATCATATATCTGAGCCTAGGATGGAAAGGTGGACTAGCCTTTCACCTCAGTAAGGGAATAATCCCTCATCTTTTTATTTCACTGTCGATTTATTTTCATGGTGGAGGAGGAAGATTGTGACGGTGGAGGACTATCCTTGTGTCGGGATAGAATTCAGAGGTAGTGAATATTTAATGTTCCCTGAAGGGGCACAATTGGATGCATCAGGTAAATTCCAAAGCATAACCTTGCAAAAAGTGTTTTTGTTTTTTTATGATATATGTATTTTTTTGTGGTACAATGATGATGTACGGACATAGTAGACCACGTTGTTTCCCCTCTATGTGCTTTTGGACAATTTTATGGCACACTTTTTCTATATATATATATATATGAGTTTTGTCTCGGCTACTTATTTTTCAAATGATGTGATGTTTTTTTATTTATGCTTTATGATTTTGAACATTCATCTATGTGTGAGATACCAATCCAACATATAATTTTCTAATGAACATATAATGACATTAAGTTCTCTCGATATGTATCAGTACTCTATGTAAGAAAAATACCTCTCAAGACGATGAACCCTCAAATAGAGACGTAGCAATGCTGGATTGTGAACAGCATAAACACGATTAAGTTGACAAACCACGAGTTGGGAATAAAGACTAACGATTATTTGAGATATGTTAAGAGAAGAGGACTCAGTCAAAAGTCTAATTACGGCATGATATTCAGAAAAATCATTGATTGCAAGTCCAAGACATATCCCTCTTGAATTTACCAACTCGCCAGAATTGTAAATGGTCCAAGTTGCAGAAGCTAAGTTCTGGGTATGTCGGCTAGCACCATCTGCAAATCCAAAATATATGAGGAAAGATGTTGACATCTGCACATTCAAGCACAAAGAAGGGTATAAGAAGCTAAATATGAAACAAAACCCTTACATGCAAAAGTAAATACACACCAAACCAAATCATATGGTACAATAATATACAAAGCATGGTTGCAATATTTTCTAAGCATAGTACTACCTCAGATAGCTCCCATTACCAGGCTCATTGAGAGGGATTCCATCACAGTCGACTAAATTGCAGGATCCTCTGTGTAGCACACGTTTTACGATGTAGGGTGCATGCCACATAGGTTCTAGTTTTCCTGATCCAAGTTTATCATGGTCTTGGTCATAGACCATGACTAGATCTCCTTCTGCGAAAACGCAAGGTCGGACAAATTTATCATATTGAGTTTTGATACATTTTTTTATATGTCTCAATAATGAGAGAAGCATCAAGATGGGTCTCGTCCAACTTCATTAGATATAGGAGATGTTCCTCTTAGGAAGAGGTGTTGGGAATGAGTTATATGACTAGTTTTAAAGATGGAATTTCACATTCAATTGGCAACACCACTTCTAACGCATATACCAACTGGAAAGTTGTGAAACCAGTGGTGGTTTTGATGGAAGTCCGATAGGCCCAGAGTGTTGAGAAGAGTTGTAAATTCCAATTGTTTTTTTTCACCCCTACCATGCGTTGAAGCATGGTTTTCAAGACTTTGTTGATGGCTTCAACTTGTCCATTGGCTTGAGGAATAATTAAATGTCATTATAGTTGGTCAATCCTAATCGACCATTTAAAATATGGGCCATCAACTTTGTCAGTCCATTTATTCAAAGAGAAAAAAGAAAAAATGTGAAATATATTATCACTGCAGTTGAATATGTAACTAAGTGGGTGGAAGAAAAACCAGTCGAAATATGCACTAAAGAGGTCACATAGAAATTTATTTATGATAACATAATCACAAGATTTGTATGTCCACTAACTCTAATCAGTGACCAAGTGACACATTTGTAAACAAGACGATCCAAGTCCTACTCAAGAAATTTCTCATTGATCACAGAAGAACAAGGGCATACCATCTGTTGGCCCTCAACCAAGTTTTGAGGAAACCTTGGTCAGGTTTGGACCACTTTTGGACTTCGACACATTGTTCGAAGAAGGAGCACCCGAGCGGAGCCGAAATCACAAATCTCACTTATTTTGCGGGCTATGTGGACCCAGTAAGGGGTCCTCTAGGGTTTTTGTATTGGGATTATGGGATGTCGGCCCATGGGTTCTCCCATGTTTAGGCCTTATTGTAAGGGATTGTGATGCAGGAGCATCATAAGCAAGCCAGCAAAGAAAGCGCAGAAGCGGAAGACGGTTGGATATGCACCAGCGCACATTTTGAATTTCAAAAGATGGAGCATTAATGTAATAGCTAGGAGGATGTATTTACATTTATGTTTTGTGATTGTAAATAGATCTTGAGCGTTGCTCTTATCTGTCAGATATGAAGGCATTTAATTGTAATGAATGTAAAGTAGTTATGGCTTTTAATTCGATTAGATAGCTTAGAGTTGTAGGAGGGAAAAATCTAGAAAGCTCCCTCGTATGTATTGTATGGTAAGGATTATTCTCATTGTAAGTTGTAACTTGTAGAGCAAGAGAATAGCAAAGCAAAAGAACAAAGATTGTAAGAATTTGTATAAGAATATAGCGGTTTCTATAGAACCCATGTACAGATACACTTGGAATTAATACAAGAATGTTTTTTATTCCATTTCATGGTGTTGTGGTGGTTGTTGTTTACATCTATTTGAATGGTATGTTTACAGTTTGCTTTTATTCTCTGTTATGCATTTGTTCAATGCTATATGTGTGTGTATGTATTCTCTTGATTTCATGTTGAATGTATGAAGTTCATGAGAGGAGGAATATGAGTTTCAATTGTTTCTCTTCCTGAGAATTCCTACAAAGAGCGCAGTGAGAGTCTGCAAGGAGTGCGTTGACGAGCTTTTGAGTTTTATCTCAGAAAAGATCAGGAGGGATACCATTGTTCTCATACCAATAGAAGTGCAGATATAGCAAAGAGTCGTGCAAGGTGTGCGCAGGCCGGTTGAAGTTTTAGGCTTATTCAACCAAGGGAAGAAGTTGAAGAACTGTTTTTTCCAGGGGTGCTACGCCAGCTGGTATCAGAGCTTACAATCATTGTTTTCTATAAGCAGGAGAAGACAGAAGGCAAGCTGTGATTTAGATTCTACGTGGAATAGATTTGAACAATGCCGCCGAGAAGACATCAAGATATACCAATGCCTGATCCAGCTGTGGAAAGGGAAATGAGAGAACTATGTGCTCGATTGGATGCTATGGAGACAGCACGGAGATGAACAGTTGATGTTGGAGATGTCAGTGAAGCTGAAAGTGAAAATGAGGCCGGAGCTGAAGAAGAAGTTGTAGCTGAGGATGCTGTAGAAGAATATCTATTCAAAGTTGTTGCAAGAATAGGTGCCAGTGAAAAGATGGACATTCCAATGTATGAAGGAAACTTAGACATTGAAGAGCTGCTAGATTGGTTTAGAGCTCTGGACAAATACTTCGACTATGAGGATGTCGAAGAAGACAAGAAAGTTAAACATGTTGTCACTAGACTTAAAGGGCATGTAGCACTATGGTGAGATGAACTGTAGGTTGATAGGCATTGCAAAGGCAAGCAAAGAATCAAAAACTAGGATAGAATGCTCGCAAAGATGAAAGCAAAGTTTATACCCAGAGATTACCAAATCAATATGTTTTGAAGAATGCAGAATTTGAGACAGAAAGGGATGACGGTGAAAGAACACACTGAGGAGTTCTACAGGATAAACATTAGAGAAGGTCATTGAGAAAGTGATGATGAGAAGGTCGCCAGATACATGAACAGCTTGATATATGACATTCAAGATGAGATGAGCATGGTAACAATCAGAAATGTAGAAGATGCTTATCAAATGACTCTGAAGGCAAAAGAAAAATTTCCCCGAAAGCAAGGTCAAAAAGGCAGAGGTAGAAGTCAAAGTAGAGGCAAGGAAATCACCCAAGATAGAGTACAAAAACCCAGGGAAGAAGAAAAGAAACCTCATAATCACCCTGAAAGAGGAGGAAGCTAACAGGGGAAACAGTATGCCGATAGGAACACTTTTCCGCGAGCAAAAGGAAGAGGAAGAGGCAGAGGAGGTGAAATTAAGTGTTTTGTCTGTGGAAATATCGGACACAAATATTTTGAATGTCCTTATAGGAAAAGAGATGGAGGCGAAGCTCACATTTCAAAATATCAAAGACAAAATGTTGAGGCAGAAGACGCAGAAAATGGAAGATATTTAATGATGTGAAAAATTCTCTTGAAGCCAGAGAAAGAGGTGGAAAATCTAGTCCAAAGAAACAATTTGTTCATAACTGCTTGCAAGACCAAGGATAGGGTATGTGAGGTGATAGTGGACATTGGAAGTACAGATAATCTAGTATCCACAGAAATGGTGGAGAAGATGGAATTGGCGACAGTTGCACATCCGAGCCCATACAAAGTCTTGTGGTTACAAAAGGGACACCATGTAATTGTTACTAAACAATGTTTAGTTGAATTTAAGATAGCGGGATATAAGGATGAAATTTTATGTGATTTTATTCCCATGGATGTCTATCATCTTTTGTTGGGGAGACCGTCGAAATATGACAGAAATGTTGTTCATGATGGGAGAAAGAACACATACACCTTAGAGAAAAATGGTAGAACCCATATGTTGCTACCAATTAAAAATGAGAAAGTGAGGGTTGAAGCAAGAAATACTATACTTCTCATGAGTGGGAAGGAACTTCTGGATGAAGTCAAGAAGGATGAAGAAATGTAGTTTGTCATGGTAAGAAAACCTAGAGTCATCTTGACAAGTACTTCGATAGATGATCTGCCAAAGGAAATTTAGGAACTGCTGGAGAATTTTGCTGATATAGTGGTGGATGATTTACCTTATTCGTTTCCATCCATCAGAATTATAAGTCATCACATTGACCTATACCAGGAGCGAGTTTACCAAACAAAGTAGCGTACAAATTGACGCCACAGGAGAATGAAGAGGTTAAGAAGCAAGTCCAGGATTTGATGGACAAAGGGTTGGTTAGAGAAAGCTTGAGTCCATGCGTTGTGCCAACAGTGTTAAGTCCAAAAAAAGATGGTGGATGGAGAATGTGTATAGACTCAAGAGCTATAAACAAAATCACCATCAGGTATAGATTTCAATTACCTAGGATGGATGACTTGATGGATTGCTTGAGTGGAGAAAAGTTTTTTTCAAAAATTGATTTGAAAAGAGGATATCATCAAATTAGAATGAGGGAAGGTGATGAATGGAAGACAACATTCAAGACGAATGAAGGGCTGTATGAATGGCTTGCCATGCCGTTTGGCTTGATGAATGCACCAAGTACTTTCATGAGATTGATGAACGAAGTCTTGAAATATTTCATTGGAAATTTTGTGATTGTGTATCTTGATGATATACTAATCTTCAGTAAGACTAAGGAGGAGCATTTGAGACACTTAACTCTAGTTATGTAGAGGTTGCAGCAAGAGAAATTGTTGATAAATTTAAAGAAGTCGTCTTTCATGAAGATAGAACTCATTTATTTGGGTTTTGTAATCTCTTTGAATGAGTTGAAGATGGACACGGAGAAGGTAAGAAAAATCAAAGATTGGTCGTCGCCGAGGAGTATCTTTGAAGTCAGAAGCTTCCATGGATTAGCTAGTTTTTACAGGAAGTTCATCAGGAATTTCAGCGGGATATGTGCATCGATGATAGAAACAGTCAAGAAAAGACATAAATATTTTCATTGGATAGAGGAAGCGGAGAAAAGTTTCAAGTTGTCAAAGGTGAAGATAGTTGGACGGCCAGTTCTGGTTCTGCCAGATTTCAGTAAAACATTTCAAGTGAGATGTGATGCAAGTGGATTTGCGATTGGAGCAGTCTTAAGTCAAGACAACAAGTTGATTACATACTTCAGTGAGAAATTGAACGAGGCAAAGTTGAAGTATTCAACATATGATAAAGATTTTTATGCGATCATATAGGCATTGAAGAAATGAAGACACTACTTGGTTACAAAGGAGTTTGTCTTGTATAGCGATAACCATGCTTTACAATTCATAACTCGACAGGAGAAATTGAACCAGAAGCATGCAAAATGAGTTGAATACATGCAGAACTTTTCCTTTTATATAAACCACATTTCTGGAACTGCTAACAAGGTTGTTGATGCATTGAGCAGGAAATGTTTGATTCTACAGGAGTTCAAAGTGAAAACTTTAGGTTTTGACAACCTTAAGGATATGTACAGGGATGACGCAGATTTCAAAGAAGCCTATGAATTATGTGAGAATCAAGTTCTCAAAGATAGAAGCCAATGGATTGAATACTTGATTCAGGATGGACTGTTGCTCAAGGGAAACCAGTTGTGTATACTGAAATGCTCTATGAGAGAGAACCTCTTGAAGGAAAAACATAGTGGGGGATTAGCTAGACATTTCGGCCATGATAAGACTTTTGCACAACTAAATGGCTCATACTATTGGCCAGGGATGAGAATAGATGTTAAGAAATTTGTGAATAGATGCATAATTTTCCAGCATGCAAAGGGGAAAATACAGAATACAGGGTTGTATCAGCCATTGCCAATACCAAAGAGGTCATGGGACACGGTAAGCATGGATTTTGTGTTGGGAATGTTGAGGACACAAATAGGTTGTGATTCCATATTCGTGGTAGTTGACAGGTTCTCAAAAATGGAACATTTCATTCCATGTCATAAAACCAGTGATGCAACACATATTGCAAACTTGTTTTTCAAAGAAGTTGTTAGACTTCGTGGCTTACCCAAGAGTATTGTTTCAGATCGGGATACCAAATTTGTTGGTCATTTCTGGAGGACCCTATGGAAGAAGTTGGGGACGAATTTATCTTTTAGCTCAGCATATCATCCTCAGATGGATAGGCATACTGAGGTGGTAAATAGAAGTTTAGGGGACTTATTGAGAAGATTAGTAGTTGAACATCACATTCAGTGGGATCAGATTCTTCCGCAAGCGGAATTTGCATATAATGATTCACCCAATAGGAGTACAGGACAGAGCCCATTCCAGATTATGTATGGAATGCAGCTAAGGGGAGTATCTAAGTTAAGGAACTTAGAGCAGAGCGAGTTCAGGAGTGTTGGAGCCAAAGATTTTGCAGCAGAAATGCAAGAGCTTCATAGCAAGATTAAGGAGTGATTGCAGAATTCCAACCAGGAATACAAGCGCAGAGCAAATCAGCACAGAAGAGAACTTCAATTTGAAGTGGGGGATTTATTTTTAGCGCATCTCAGGAAAAAAAGATTCGCAAGGGGAACATATAATAAACTGAAGATGAAGAAAATTGGGGCATGTAATATTTTGCGAAAGTTTGAGGCAAATGCTTACGAAATTGAATTACCAGATGGGGTAGGGATATCGCCCATATTCAATATAGAAAATATGTATCCTTACAGAGCAAATGAAGGAGACAAAGAGAATCAAAAGGAAATT